>PVKE010045161.1:0-12720 GCA_004027555.1 Craseonycteris thonglongyai | reverse complement strand
TTTTCACAGTAAGAATAACATTTTTTGTCATCACTTACTAGGGCAGTGGGTATATTATTCATGATGTATTAACTACTGTCATTTTAATCCTATTTGGTAATCTTAATCTAAAACAGCAGAAACAATTTTCATTACTTTAATTCTTTAAAGATTTATTTTTATTGTTTTTGACAGAGAGAGAGAGAGAGAGAGAGAGAGAGACAGAGACAGAGACAGAGATAGAGAGAAGGGGGAGGGCCCAGAACAGTCCTGATAGTTGCACATCATCAGTTTTTCTACATAGTTTCATTCCACAGGTGGGAGCGGGGCTGTACAGGGCAGGAACTGGGCCGGGGTCTCAACCCAGTGAGAACCAAACTGGGGGCACTCCCCAGTTCAGCATATGGGTTCGCATGGGCCAGGGCTGGGGCCAGGATTCGATCCTTGGTCCCCTGGGCTGCAAAGTGAACGCTTAACCCACTGAGCCATCCTGGCTTCCCCACTTTAATTCTTATTATAGAGAATTTAAGAAATTTAAATGCAATTTATTTTTAATATTGAAGTTTTATTTCTTATAGTTGTTGTAATCTCAACTACATGGCATAGTCCTGGCAGGCAAATATCTTTCTAGGTGGACTTTAAGGAATATATGGGATGTATTAGTAACTGGTAAGATAGTTATTTGAATATTCATGCTTTTAAAGTTTATAAAACCCTGTGTAGTGTTTTTAGGATAAAGAGACTCCTGCAATTTTGTGCTGTTTATTTTCTGGGCAGATCTTTCTTTAGAGATACCACAAAGATAAGTTTCAGGTTAGCTTCATTCAAATAACCACCTATTTCAAATGACCAGAGTCTATGTTAAGTAAACAAAACATTTGACCTTATAAAATAACTTCAGCATTATGTCACTTTGATGTTAAGAGGGACTCTCTTTGGCTTCTAGCATTATCAGTCAATTTTAATGTTTTTCTGTATTGTTCTCTCCATTTTTAAACTTTATTAAGCATGCATTAATAATCTCATCAGCAAAATGTAAGCAGTAATTATAAAATCTGAACAGACCTACAAAATATCACATAGGTTTGCAAAAAATCTTTTTGTATCAACAATGAGCAGGTCTATAACAGAGGCCCTTAGCACTTTTGGGTCCTTCTGCAGTGAGCAGACACTTGAGAGGGGACCAGGGACGCACCAGAATTGAGCTCTTTCACGAGAGAGGACATGGTATTAGTGATGGAATCCGCTGCCACCAGTAGGTCATTCCTTAAATTTCTTCTCGAACCTTAAGTGAAGAAGAAATGACAATTAAAAAATAAAAATAAAAAAGAAAGAAAGCTTTTCCTTCTTTCACAAATTTTATACTGTGTATCATTTCCACTGACATTCTAAAGTATGGGTGTCCAAACTTCTAGCTTCCATGGACCACATTGGAAGAATTGTCTTGGGCCACACGTAAAATACACTAACATTAACAGTAGCTGATAAGCTAAAGAAAAATCACAAAAAAATCTCATAATGTTTTAAGAAAGTTTACAAATCTGCATTGGGCCGCATTCAAAGCCGCCCTGAGCTTTAGGAAGCCAGTGGGCCACGGGTTGGACAAGCTTGTTCTAAAGCAAGAAAATTTCCAGGACTTTTCCTTTTCAGATGTGCTTTGGTTCCTTTCCTGAAAAACAAAAAAACGCTAACTCGTGCTCAGGTAGTGGCCTCTGATGTAGGAAGACAAGGCAACTGATGGGGCTTCATATAACTTATTGTCCAAACTGGGACAATTTTGCAAGTGAAAGGGGTGGTATTAAAAATAAGACTGGGTGATTCAGCACAAACTGGGTGGTACACTAGTATGTGTGGCCACCTTTCTTAAGAATAACCCACACAGATGAAAACACTGGTTTTGCCAGAAGAGCAGGGGCGTACCAGCTGCTGCTATCATTTTAGCCCTTACCTGGTGGCTGAGTCTATCAGATTCTGGTCTCCACTGCCACAGCTTCTCCCATCAGGGCTCCTAGACTGCCCCTCCCTACCCATCCCCCCCTCCACTATAGGTACCTCTTGGGAATGGGAATTGTGTGTACTGAATGTCCTAGAGTACGGAAAAGGGGCAATGGTTCTTGCACCTGATGCCAAGACACAGGCAGAAGATACATATGTCTGGTACCCTGAGCTGAAACTTAGACCACATTTCTTTATGGTAGAGATAGATTAGTGTGATGTTTCAGGCACACTAAGGTTATTTGGGCATTTGTGGGCTGGTGAAGGACCCAAGCAAGGTGAAGATGGAACACAGAGCTAATCACCATAAAATTTTTGGAAATAAGAGTTCGTGATTCCAAATACTTGACTTACAGAGGAACGTATGCAGCACAAGTGCTTTGTAAGCTAGGCCACATTTCATTCTGTCATTTCTCAGAAAGGAAAACTAAATAAGTAAAATCATAAGTACATGAACATTACAATAAAATCAAAGTAGTTCAATAATACATTAATTACATTAGAAAACAAATTTAAATTTGATTTAAAATACTGTTAGTTCTTCAAAATATGATTTAGGGAAATAATATTTTTCCTTCTAAAAATTAAAGAAAGTTATTTTGTATAATTCAAATTATATTTGTATAATAAATTATTTTCTTTTTTTGGAAGAGACAACCCTCTCTTCCTTTTCCCTTCATAATAGAGTACATCATTCTTTCCCTTTAAAACATGAGACTTTTGTTCCCCATAGCTGATGAATGAAAGTGTGTGTTTCCTCATGCTCTTTCTGTTCAAGGATATCACTGATGTTAAAAATTTTTTTTTATATGCTAGATGAGATTTGTATTTCTACAATTATTTTCATATATTTACTGGCAATTTATATTTCTTCTGTCTGTTCATATTCTTCACTTATTTTTACTTTGGAGATGTCTTTTTCTTACTGATCTCTCTCTATATGCTTTACATCTAACTGAAATTATGAAACTTGATTGCCACATATATGAGGAATGATTTCCTCAAGTCAATTTTTTTTCTGTCTTGTCACTTCATGTTTCTTTTTGCTTTAAAATTAGTAGTCAAGTATAAGGGCTGCCTGGAAAGTATCCAGCCATGTAATATGAAACCTAGAGGCATTTATGGCTGGATGTTTTCCGACAGCCCTCGTATATCTCTCTTCCTTAAATCTATATGGAAGGATCTAGAAGGATGTTTCATATATTGCTATTTTAAAGAAAATGCAAATTACAAACCAAAATGTGATGCATGATCTTATTTCTGTGAAAAACAAAGAATATGTATCTAAAAAAACACACTCCCTCCTATATATTTATATGTAAGTGAAAACTTGAGAGGGACCAAACTATTAATAGTGTTTTCTTTACTGCTTGGAATGAGATTGGCAAGATGCGGGTCTACAGGAGGACTTTTCCCCTAATTTTCTATATTTAAAGTGATGGCAAGAAAAAGTGTTACAAAGTGTTAAAGTATTTCCAAATGAATAAAATCACTTGCCTCGGGACAACACCCCAGTACATGTGAATGGAAGAGGCAGTCTCTGGGAGAAGGCTGTTTGTCATCTTGCTTCACTCTTGGTGATCCTCTGTTAACTTACGATAGAGGCTAAACCAGTAGTGCCATGTTAGAAGCAGTGATTCAGCTCTATAGAGCATCGGTCAAACGACCATCCTTCTTGGTCACCTCAGAGCTAAACAGCTAGATTGTTTTATCTCTATCTTGAGTTTGCTTTAATGTCAAGAAAAGAAGGTAGGAAGTAAGATCTTTCTGAATTTTAAAATGGATTACATTTATAGTTTCCTGCGATATTAGTGAAAGGACTTCTGTTCCCTTAATGAGCAGAGACTTATGATAAAATGGGGCTTGGCAACAGAAGCCAAAGGAAGGTCAGATGCGAGGTGAGGACTAGCCTGGGAGTTTCAGCAGAGCTCATAGGCCAAACCATGGAATATCCAGAATATCCATGGTGTAGTTCTGATGGCTAGACCACTCAACAGACCTTAGTGACTTATTTGTCACATAAAAGCAGAACACACACAAAAATAGAGCCACTTACTTTGTGCAAATGCCTCTTGTACATCGCCCCCTACCCCCGTGAGAGAGTCCTGAGGTGTGTGAGTCGGGGTGGAGCAGGCTGACGCGGACCGGACAGGCATGGGGATGGGCCTGCTGATGGTGTGGCTGGGGGAGGAACGAGGAGAACCTGCTCCCTGGGTCTGGAGAGACAATGCAAGTCATTAATTTGTTTTTCCAAGAAAATGCTATCCCTGACACCTCAGCCAAATGTTAAAAAAGGTAACAATGAAATTTCAAAGCAGGATGAAATCCTTGGTAATTAAGATGGTCATTTTACCCTGAGTTGCAGGTGCAGGAAATTTAGGGCCTTAAGATATATTATCTGAGGTTTAGGTTACATCTGAAAGGCTAAGAATATTAGTGCAGCATTGTTCCATAATCTGTGAGACGTATTCCAAGGAAGCTACTGTTTGGCAATGATATTTATAAGGTGTATCTCTTTTTTCCTTGAAGGAAGTTCTATGTAGACCAGGGGTTCCCACTGGTACCAGTCCATGGCCTGTTAGGAACCTGGCTGCACAGCAGGACAGGTGAGTGACGAGAGAGCAAGTGAAGCTTCATCTGTATTTACAGTCGCTTCCCATTGCTCCCCTTACCCCCTGAACTTCACCTCCTGTCAGATCAGAGGTGGCACTAAATTCTCATAGGATTGGGAATCCTAGTGTGAACTGTGCATGAGCTTCCCCCTGCGACCTCCAACCTGTCTGTGGAAAAACTGTCTTCCATGAAACTGGTCCCTGGTGCCAAAAAGGTTGGGGACTGCTAACGTAGACTAAACAGGTATTAAAAGAGAAAGTTGTAAGTATAAACTATGAGACTTTTTGGGATGGATATGGTTTATACACTTCCTAAATTTTCAACCTTTCTGTCCTGGCATCGTCTGTAGAGGATACTTTCTAGTTCAAATTGTGCCATGAAATATTGTGCATATTAAGTTAAACAAGCTATAAATTGTTTAATTCCTAGTTCACAGTAAAGGTTGACTTTGTCAAATTGCTCTGTGATTCAGGGATTCCAATGGGGAAGAAAAAAAAGAAATCTTGGTTTCTAATTTTTGGCTACTGTTTCCCTGTAGGCAATGGCCTTCTCTTGGCCTGTGAAAGAGCAGTATTCTAGCAGTAAGAATAGGGAGAATTAAAAATGAGTAAAAAAAGAAAGAAAAAAAGAGTAGAAAACAATGAAGAGCCATTTACGTCTGCACTACAGTCCTCCACATAAAACCATGTTGAGACTTTGAATTCCATAACTGTCTCTCCAGTAAGGTGTTTTGAAAACATCTTTTCATTTTCATAATTAGTTTACAAAAGAAGTCAGTCACGCACGAATAAGAAAATGCAAAGAGACCCTCAAGTGCACACACAGCACATTAGGTATTCACGTAAATTCTATTCCCGTCTGTTGGGTCTGGCCAGAAAGAGTGAGGACTCTGTGACAGCGAGGCCCAGAGATTTGTCACCAACCCATTAAAACCCTGAGATGTGCACCCTGAGAGCATATTCGCTTTAGATCTTTGCCCTGGGTTTAGCTACTTGCAGTTAAAACGTACAATATCAATCCTGCAAAATGCCATGCTGTTAGCTGTCCAGGGCTCAGCAACACACATAAAAGTCAAATCTATAAATTGAGAAAAAGCTAGAAGTAAAAAAAAGAAGCAAAACAGAACAGAATGTAGAAAGCTACTCATGTGATGCCCAATGGGCCAAGGAGTCCACACTCTGACACTCTCAACAGTACCTTGGAATGGTCTGTCCGGGCCCAAGGAAGAGAAGTTTGCCTGCGTGCGTTGCTTTGCAGCCTGCTTGCCCCAGGGAGGGGCCTGGTTTTCTCCAGCAAACTGGCAGCTCAGTCTCATTGCCACGAAAGCTCTATTTTTGAGCTAGCCTGGTATCCCCCATGTCCCACATCAATAAGGAACGACTTCACATGTGAGTCATGCTTTGCCACAGACGGAGGGTTTTCATGTACTAATACATGCTCACCGACTTCTCTCCACGACCACGGACGTAGGTATCGTTACTCTAAATGTGCAGAGAGGTGAAAAAATTGCCCAGGAGACCAAGTGAGAAACTTGGGCTGGTGTCTGAGCCGTGGAGCTCTGACCACCCTGGGCTGTGGGGACCTGGATGAGCTCTGGCCGATGGAGGGTCCCACAAGACATTGGTCAGGTGCCCTGTGGGCTGCCTCCCCCGGCAACCCTTGTTGTGCATCAGCTTCAAGACAGGGCCCTCAGCAGGTCTCCTTGCCTTCCTTATCTGTCCTCTTTACCAAGGAACAAGTCACAACAAGGAGGAAGGAGTGGAGATGGGACGGCGGACAAAGGGGTGGAAGGAAGAAGATTGCTCTGGGCTGCGCTGCATGGGTGGTAGGAGGTTCACAATACTAATACAACCCCACCTTTGTTTGCAATTTACAGTGTCTAAAACACCTCTACATACATTGCTTTTTTGGTTTCATTCTCCTAATAATTATTGTTAGGAATGACAGTAGCTTATATTCAAATACCAATTTGCAGTTTATAAAGCACTTTCATTCCAACTACTTCATTGCATCCTCCTAACAACCATGAAGCATTATTATTCCCATTTTTCAGGTTAGCAAACTGAGGCTCAGAGGCAATAAATGGGTTACACAAGGTCCCCGAGCTAGTGAATGGCAGAGATAAAAGAAGTCCTCAGCCTTTAGTCTATAAGCCCAGGGCTTTCCCATGGCTCCGCAGCTGCTTCTCATGAGCGTGGGCACTGTGACCAACCTCACGCTTCCATCCGTGTTTCACTAACAGAAAGCTTAAGCAACCTGCAGGCCAAGAAGGCACAGGACCTGGGCCCACCCGTGACCAATGCTGGAGCAGTGGCCTCGCACTTCCAGGCAATAACCCTTTAGTTACTGAGTCAAGGGGAAAGGGGTGAGGGCCCTGGGTGGTAGAAGAGCCTTTGGGCTGTTTTTCTTTTTGTTAAATTTATTGGGGGGACATTCAGTCAGTATAGAAATACAGGCTCACAGTTTCTTACCTGCAAGTTGGAAACCCCAAAGCAAAACAACAGAACAAAAACCAAAACCTAACACATAAAGTTTCGTAACGAATGTGAGGCTGTGTATATGGGTGCTGCCCTGCATTGCGTTTCTGAAACCTGAGCTAATCTGAACTCTGGAACATATCTGGGCCTAGGGATTTCAGACATGGGACCTGGGCCTGCAGTTCCACGTGTGAGTGGCTGTACGGGCTTGTCCTGTACCGTATACAGCAGCCCTGCTTGCACGTGTGACACCAGTCTTTCCAGGCCTGCCCCCTCCCCTCTGAGCACTACCTCTGGCCTTTGTAACTTTCCTGTCTGCGACTTCCTTACCCCCAGAAGGCTCTCCCTTCTCCTCATGCTCTGGGCTCTTGTGCTGTGTTTGTCTGAGGCATTCCCAGCACTACCTCTCTCTGCTTAATGTCTAGTCGCCAAAGCTAACGCTTCCTACTCATTTCTGCCTGCTTCCTTTCTTCAAATCTCCTCTTAGTGGCCCTGTGTTAAGAAAAAAGTAATCGGCGTCCTTGCGTGTTCAGGGAAAAACAGTTGATTCCTTCTAAATGACACCTGTGTGTGAATGACTAAGAGCTACCATCTCCTCAATGAACCTCTAAACTGGTGGAATTTCAAGCAGTCTGATTATGTGAAGAATTATAGTGGAAGATGCTGTGCTGAAAAGATTCAGCGTCATCTTTTCTGCAACTTGCAAGTCCCACGTCATGTCCAGTTTTAACCCAGACTTTTGTGGGGAGAACCCGGGCTCTCTGGCCATCGTGGCTCCAACTCTCATTGTCAGGATACTGTCCAGTTTGGTGCATAATGCGGTCCTAGGAACTACTGCTGGAAATGCCAGTGCTGGCTTTCCTTTCTGGTGTTATTAGGACCAGTAGGAAAGAGCAGTCACCTCTTGGCACTGGGGTAGCTCCATGGGGTAGAGATCACTGAGTTTTATTTTCACAGGGAGTAGGCTCTATAGAATAGTGGCCTCTGGCCTGGTCATGAAACATGGTTTTCTGCTAACAACGTTAGAAGAGTTAGAGTAAATTATCTCTGGGAACATCCTTTCCTGGAAATTACTCAATGATTAATGCAACAAAGACTTAAGGAATGGTGGTCCATGCAGATCAATATATAGGTCTCAAATTCCTGAGAAGGCAGTTGATTTATGGAAGAAGGAAAATATACATCATACTTGGCAAATTTAAAATGGCTCTGTTCCTAGAGAATGAAAAATTCATTTCTATACTCCATCCTCTGAGTCCACTCAACCTGCTGCTCTATCAATTTTTAAAAAGTCTGACAAGATCCATACATTTTCAGATTTTTTTTTCCAGAAAGTCTTTTTTTCCCCACTCAGCACCAGAAAGGAGAGTTGCTTCAAGGAAAGGACCAAATTTCTAATTGCTGAACCAGCACCACCCACAGAAAAGGCAGAGAGAATGACCATGAGATAAGGGCGGGTGGTGTTATGTCCCGCTTTCCCGATTTGAAAAGTCTGCCCCTTAAGTTTGGCTGAGAAGACAGCCCAGTCAGGTTTGGTTTACTTAGCAGCCTGGGAAGGTAGAGCAAAGCAGTGTCTAGCTATATCCAACCCTCTTTTCATCCTTTCTCCCAGGACACAGTCACTGCCGGTCATTACAGGCACTGTTGTATATAACATGTTATGGGGACACAGATGAGGTGACTGATTCTCACTTGTCAGGCAGGAAGCGTGGTTGGACGTAATTGTGGAGATTTCCAGACAGAGAAGAGGAAGCACTGGGAGCAGAGAAGAGTGTTGCAGGCCTTGCGGAGAGGGTTGGGAGGCCCGTGTGCTGGAAGCACCAGGTTCACTGTGGGGAATGGAGAATAATGAAGCTGGGCAGGCGTGGAGCCAGCTGGGGGGCTTCCAGTGTCATAAAAGGGGCTAGACTTTATCCTGAAGCAGAGGGTCATCTTTCAAGATTTATAAGCAGAGAAATAATGTTTACTTTTATAGAATTAATTACCCAATCCCTAAGTTAAATTAAAAAATGAGAGAGGGAGACGGAGAGAGAGGAAGACTCGGAGGATATGTTTTTGAACACTAGATGTTAGTCCTTACATTGTAATGGTTTATTATGTGAAACATCTATGCCCCCATCCTCACTCTTGATTGCTTCACGACTCCAGAGAATACCCACCAAAGAGGATGAGTAAGGGAAAGAGAAAGGTGCAACCTACACTTGGAAAAGGGATCCTTTCTGGCCTGCTCACATTCCATAATATGCTTGAAGGAAGTAGGAACCGGAGTGACTATGATTTCCTGAGTTCAACGGGCCATCCAGTTGTAAATAGAGAAGAGAATGGGAGCAGGAGATAAAATTTGGAACAATGTTTGACTTTCTTCCCCTGATTGAGACACGGTTAGTTAACTCTAAGAAAGAGAAGTGAAGGCATGAGTGCATGTGTCTGTGTATAAAATATGGCTTAAATTAGAAAGTTCACATATATTTGTGTGTACGTATATACACATACATTCATACTTATATCTGACATGCATATGATATTTGATAAAATGCTTACACATCCATTATCTTTTAAAATTCATACGACAACCTGGTGAGTCGTGTATTATCAGTATGTTTGCAATACATTACCAAGAGGTTAGTTGACTTACTCAAGATCTTACACTGAAAGGGCTGGGCCACTCTAATTAGGCTGACCAGATGTACTGTTTTAAATGGCACAGAAAACAATGGTACTGTCCCATTTCAAACAGTACGCATTGGTAGCCTAGTCTCATTGGGATAAATTCAGTGTCAGGAGGCTCAACATACGTACCATTTGAAATGGGACAGTACCGTTGTTTACTGTCCCATTTCAAACAGTACTTCTGGTCAGCCTAACTATAATTCATGTATACTTTCTAAGAAGTTAGAGTAGAGCTCTTACTTTCTGAACTCAAAATCAGGATGCTTGGTTTTAGATCGGGACATAATATTTAGAACTGGGAGTGTACTAGAAACTCTAGAACATACAGTCACTGCAATTATACCCCAGCCACCTTTATTATTGATAAAGCTTAAATATACACAGAGAAGAAAAAGGGTAGGATAATTTTGATTCAAGTTTTGTAAAAAAATTTATTGCTTATGATATCATCATCATTGTATTATATTACAGGCACTATTTAAAAAAAATTCATGTTCTCTCCTCAAGTGGAATAAGTTCATGCATTAGCTCTAACAAGAAACAGAATAAGTAAAAATTATATATACCAGTATAATAAAGTACATTGAACCACACAGACTTATGATGATAGAGCAAGTAGGAGTTAATAAATCAAGCACAATTTGTTGTGTGCAGTGTCCTAAATCTGATTTTACAAAGAGAACATCCCCAAAGGGAAAAAGCTTATAAATAAAAACAGAATTTAGAAGCAGATGCCAGACTAAGACCTCTAAATTCTCTCCTTAGATCATGTTATACCACGAGAAATCTATATATCTGGATGGCATTTGTTTATTTCCTTGTAGAACTGTCTTTATAGGATTGGGACATATGAGGTTCTGTCTTTAATTTTGACTAGTCAGTATAAGAATCAGCCACATGAAAGCTACTACTGCATTTGTCCATTTTGTTTTTTCAATACTCCCCCTATAAAGCTCTAAGTGAAAACGTTCTTTGTATATTTTATGCCAACCGAAATTTTGCTCTTCTAAGAACCAGTATTTCTATTCTGATAAGACCACCAATTATGTTTTCTTTTTTTGCCTCATTTGCCAGAAAGCCTAGAGTGACGCTACTGTCCCTTATAATTAGCATATTTGCATTTTTTTCTTTAGTTTTTGATATTTCTATTTTTATAAAGTAATTGTTTATGTATTTTGTTGTAAGCTGCCTTGGGTCCTTCTTGAGGCTTGCATATAAAAGCAAATGAATGAGTAAGAAGGGCAAACTCTACCTCCACCCAGACAGTGCATTGCTGCCATCTGGGTGTTGGTAATAATGGCCCTTAAGTATTAATACCTATGTAGCAGTACCCACTGCTGGCTGACTTTCAAAGACTCAGCAACTGTTGAGGGCTCAGTGGGAGAAGCTGGAAGGAAAGGAGGCAGTAATGTTCTTACGGGCACTGCCATGGTTTGGCTCTTTGCATCCACCTGTTTATGAACATCCTGGCTCTATATAGCGGTGGTTTATGAAATTCCTGGTCCACTGAGCCTTCCAGGAATGTGTTGCTGGGGAAATGGCAGAGGAGTCCTCAAGGGAAATGGATAAAGCAAGGCTGACTGATTATAGAATAACTGCCCTCTCTCTCCACTAGGAGGAGGAAGGTTCTATAGGAGCCCTATTTCCTTTTACAACGATGCACATGCTAAGTAAGAGACAGGAAAGAAGAGGCTGTTTGCAGAGAGAAGTGCCATAGCAAGGCATTTTTCTTGACCATGATCTAAGTGTTCTGGAAGTACATAGAAATCCCCCATGTATGCACTTATGGGCAATTATACAGGTTATCAACGTGTGTCCTTCACCGAGGGGCACTGTCTCTCATTAAAAGTGGATTTTAATTTTAGTAAAGTAATTTTTTTCCACAAAATACAAAATAATGTAATACAATGTCTTTATTTTCTGATATTACAGATTAGTTTTACACTTTCCTTTTTTACAGACCATGGGAATAAAGGGTAAAAACGTGTCCAGCATTTCGCAAACATTCTTTGTTACACACAAACACACACAGTGAATAATAGGAAAGAGAATACAGAAGAATTAAAAGGTAGGTTGAAATTGGACAGGCTGTGGTTCTAACTGATCCATGGACATAATGTAAAACTTTTTGATCATACTAGCAGGTGGGGTATATCATCATACACAGCTTGGTACATGCATTTGAAATTAAAGCTGCTTTGATTTTGCTTCCATTTTATTATTATTACTTTTTTGAGGATGCTGCTCCCTCTGCTGGCTTCTGAACCTGATCACAGGGTTAGACACAGGACTTCAGTGTAGGCTGCGCACAGTTAAAGTCACAACGTCCCTATTTTTAGAGCTATATAGGACTTTGTGAACTCCCAGAGCAGAAAGGTTCTTGGTGATAAGAGAAAGGCTGAAAGCTAATTATTCTTTTGAGATTATTCCCAACAATGGTAGGGATTCTGCTGGGAAGAACTAAACAGGAAAGAAGACAGTTACTGAGTACAGTCTTTCATAAGATTGAGCACATTTTGGTGAGCAGGAGGGAATTGGGACTTACTATATCATACAATGAAAAGAGATGTAACTGGTTGATTTTTATAAAAAGAGGTTCCACACCTTTTCAGTATAATGGAAACTGAACTGGACATTTACAATGTCTGAGGATGCAAAGGCTAATTTCTGAGTGCTCTGGGTTTTAACTAGCATAACTTTAGTGACTGTGGTGGGTATCTTTCTACTAAGAGAAGGGTCTGATCAACAACCCAGAAAAGCATGAGATTGCCTTGAAGTTTAGACACCGGGAGATCTAAAAAGTGTCCAATAAATTACAATTTGTTCCCTCTTGTCAAAGATGTAATAGCTCTTCTTTTAACACCAACAGTAGTAATAGTTATAAAAATGATAAATTTTATATATCTCAATTCAAGCACTACATTGAAAAGGAAGCAAATTAGTGTGATATTTTTTTCTCTTTCCAAACTGAAGCATGAACATACAT
>PVKE010045160.1:0-12721 GCA_004027555.1 Craseonycteris thonglongyai | reverse complement strand
AATTGGCCTCGCGATCGACCGGTCGACCGCGATCGACTTGTTGGCCACCCCTGGTATATAGTCTTTTTAATATTTTGTTGAATTTGGTTTGCTAGTACTTTATTAAAGACTTTAGCATCTATGTTCATCAGAAAAAAAAAATATGTTTCCAGTATAATTTAGAAGAATAGTTTACAATGTAGGCTAGAAACAAAGGAGAAACTAAACTTGTGGGAAAGGATAACAAATAAGAAGATATTAGGAAGTTACCAGTGAACTATGTGGATATAGCTCTTGGGGATGTAACAGTAATCAGAGACCAATTGTGCATGGGAAGAGGAAAAGAGTATATACTGAGTTAACTTAAAGTATGGAGAATAAATAAGCATGTAAGAAACCACATAGCTTAGAAAGGTCACAATCTCAGGGGTAAGGAAAGTTCAATTTAAAATACCCTCACTTTCACTTGCTATCCTTTGAGACCTTGGAAATTTACTGAAACTCTCTAGACTTTAGCCTAGGCCTCCAATTATATATCTATAAAATGTGGATAATATTGATGCAGCAACAATTTTCAAGAGGACAGCCAAATTTTAAGTTGTATATACATTCTAAAGGGAACAGAAAGAACTTTACTCCCAAGGCATTGTGTGTGTACTTAAACTTGTCTGGAGGTTTTCTAAAAGATTGATGCAAGGCACTGCTTATGTTTTACTTAATTCAGAACTCTCTTGGGGCAGAGAAGCAACTAAGCAGAAGACATCTCATGCACACCTCGAGAAGCAAATTAACAATCTGCTGCCACCTGGGGCACAAGATTACAATAGGGCAAACAATCAACATGATGAACAACTAGAGGAACTGGGAAAAATTACTTTGAGGAATAAAGGGCTTGAAATGTTCTCATGTAAACCAGGAAATCTAGAAAGACAAAAGAATGCCCAGGGAAAAAAGAATTATTAGAAAACCTTAGATAACATTAAGCAATCCTTTCCCAAGTGAACCTCTGGGGGTATATGCTGGGCCATTCAGAGTTACACAGAAAGTAGTCAGTAATGGAGAAATAAAAATTAAAATAGAAAATACAAAACATTAGTTATGAAAAAATAAATATTAACGTTGAGTCATATTTAATGGAGACACATCAAAATTAGATCACATTTGGAAATGATGATAGGTGAGGATGTGACTGTGAATCTCTCCCCCAAACCACTCTTCTCCCAAGTATTATATACAGTTTCAGAACAATCCATTTGTGACATTTCTAGAATATTTCCAAACATAAAAATACATCCATAGCCAGACTGTTTGATCAATTTAGTTATGCACTTAGTAAAAGTAAGTGTGTTGTGTTTAATCATGATTGTTTCAAGTAGCTCCTTTTTAATGTTTAACATAGTTTCAGTTATTATAGTCAGTGATATTTAAGCATGTTAAGTATGGATCAGTGGCTGAGAATAGAATAATTATCTAAAAAAAAATTGATGTAGATTATAACCTGTCACCAGGTACTTCTCTACATGTGTCTGCAGCTACAAATACAACCACCAGGAGACATTAAAAAGGTGTGTGCCTCAGATACTACACACACCCACAAAACAAAACAAAACAAAACAACAAAACAGTACTCTGAAGAATATAAGAAATATGGGTTTTAATTTGTAGGGATGATGACTACCCTAAGACTTTGTGTGTTGTGTGTGGGAAAATATTATCCAATGGTTACATGAAATCCTCTCTACCCATGTGACATTTAAAAACTAAACATCTTATGTATAAAAACAAAGATATACATTATTTTTGGTGCTTAGAAAAGCATCCAACTATTACTGCATATATGATGTAAGGAAAGAAAGACAATAAAATGCGATTAAGGCTTCATACCATATCACTTATTGTATAGCTAAATGTGGTATAACTACATAATAGCTGAATATTTAATTTCTCTTTGTATTAAAGATACTGTTTTATAAATATCTTAAGAACATGTGAGCAAATTCACTATTATCTCTTTTTCATACAATACAGTGTCTCAGAAGCTGGAATGGCTCAGCAGGATAAACTCTTGCTTTGCATCCCCGAGAGGATCAAATCCTAGCCCTGGTCTGTGCCAACCCATATACTGAACTGGGGTGTGCTTCTCATGTGTGAGGCCCCCAGTTCAGTTCTCAGCGGGGTGAGCTTCCTACGTGTGGGAGGACCCTGCTTTGACCCCCAGCTAATGGGGGAATGCCTCTCATGTGGGAGGCTCCCAGCCCAGTTTCTGCCCTGCACAGACCCTGCCCACCTGTGTGGAATGAAAACATGTTGAAAACTGAAGATGTACAACTATGGAGAGTGTTTTGGTATCTCCCCCTTCTTTCTGTTTCTCTCTGTCTCAGTCAGTTTCTGTCAAAAGCAATGAAATAAATAATTAAAAAATACAGTATCTCGATGAATTCAGGAACTGTCTGAGGATATTGAGGCTGTAGTAGTAAATAGAATTAGAAAAAGTAATTTCTTTCCATCCAGGTCAGTGAAAGTGTAGATGTTGCTGATTTATCCCTTTTGCTCATCATTGTGAGGTACTTGATAGGAAATGATATTAAGAAAAACCTGTTGTTTTGTAATGCCTTGACAGAGCATACCACAGTTGAAGATATTTTCAATGCAATTAATGGTTATTTCATTGAAAAGGACATTATTTGGTCAATTTGTTGTGGTGTACGCACTGATGTAGACAAGCTGATGTCAGGTTTTTCTACAAGCCTAGGGAGCCAAATTTAAAGAGTAGCTATCCATATATCATGGAGTCACTGCTGAATTCATAGACAAAGTGTTTCATACAAGCCTCTTCCCAGTAAAGTAAAAAATGTCCTTTTCTTTTAACCTTTAAATTTATTTGGGTGACATTGATTGCTAAAAATTACATAAGTTCCAAGTGTACAATTCTACATTTCATTGTCTATGTATTGCATTATGTGCTTACCACCCAGAATCAATTTTTTTTCATCACCATATATTTGATGCCCTCTTCCTACTCCCCACCCTCCCACCTTCACACTTAGGTAACAAATTAACTATTAATTGTTTCCATGAGTCTTTGTTTCTTTGTTGCTTTTAGTTATATATTCCACCTATAAGTGAAGTCAAATGTTCCTTGATCTTTTTTTTCAATCTGACATATCTCACTTAATATGATTTTCTCAAAATCCATCCCATGTTGTCAAAAATGGCTGTATTTCATCTTTTTCTTATACTGAGTAGTATTATATTGTGTAAATGTAGCACAACTTCTTTATCCAGTCATCTATCAAAAGACACTTTGGTTGTTTTCATGACTTGGCCACTGTGAATAGTGCTGTGATAAACATTAAGGTACACATATCTTTGTGGACTAAGGTTTTCCAGTTTTTTGGTAGATACATAAAAAATGAATTTCTGGGTTATATGGTAATCCTATTCTTGATTTTTGAGGAATCGCCATACTGTCTTCCATAGTGATTGTGCCAATTTACATTCCCACCAGCAGTGTATGAGGGTTACTTTTTCTCCAAAGCCTCTCCAGCACTTGTTATTGCTTGTCTTGTTGATTATAGCCGTTCTAACAGGTGTGAGGTGGAATCTCAGTGTGGTTTTAATTTGCATTTCTTTTGCTGGTTAAGTTGAACATTTCTTTCATATATCTGTTGGCCGTTTGTATGTCTTCATGGGAGATGTGCCTGTTCAAGTCTTCTGAGTGTTTTTCAACTGGGTAATTTTTTTTAAGTTGTACAAGTTCTTTATATGCTTTCAGAGGCATTGTTTGCAAATATTTTATCTCAATTGTTTGTTTGCCTCTTTATTTTGTCGACAGTGTCCTATGCTGAGCAGGTTTCTAGTTTGATATAGTCCCATTCATTTATTTTGATTTTACTTTCCTTGCCTTTGAGGTCAAGTTTATAAAGTTCTTTCTGAACCCCAGGTATATAAGATTAGTACCAATATTTTCATTTATGCAGTTTATTGTTTCAGGTCTTATGTGGAGGTCTTTGATCCATTTTGAGTTAATTTTGATATATGGTAACAATATACAGTCCAGATTCATTCTTTTACTTGTGGTTTTTCAATTCTGAGAGATGTGCTTGATGAGACTGAAAGTGGTAAATTTTATTAAGTCACAAGCACAGAACTTTTGGTTGTTTAGAATGCTATGTGAAGAAATGAATAGCATTTATAGCACACTACTTCTGCATAGGGAGGTAAAGTGGCTGTCTCATGGCAAAGTACTTACATTAATATCTGAACTTAGAAATGAAGTCCAGGTATTTTTTGAAGACCATCATTTCCCTCTTGCTCTGAAGTTTCAGGACAGTGATTGGCATCACTTCCCAGCCTTTTAGTTAAAATAAAGTGTAGGACAGTAATTAGCTTCATAGCCATGCATATTTATCAGACATTATTCTAGAAATAAACTCAACTTGGGACTTGAAAACAGCTAGATCACTCACTATATTCAAAGTAAACAACAGAATTCATTAAATTATTTAAAAACTGGACTTTTTAAAAGTGTGTAATGAAAGAATTCAGCCTGAAATTTTTGAAACACTGCACAACTTCTGATCTGAAAATGACTTCCATGCATCCCAAAATGTGAAAGATTATTGTAAGACACTTGGAAAGTCTTTAAGTGTTCTTTTATGTATACTTCCCTCAACATGAAAAGGAAAACAACAGGATTGCAGACCCTTTCAATGAAGAATTATTCAAAGAAAGTAAACTATCCATCAATGACGAAAAGCAGTTAATAGAACTTTCAATCAATTTTTCTATAACTTCTGATTTTAAAAGAAAGCATCTTATTACTTTCTGGATAGATGTGAATGAGGAACGCAAGCAGATCAGTGAGAAGGCACTCAAATACCTCTTGACATTTACTAATACTGAACTATTGGAGAGACCATTTTCCTCTTACACCTTCATAAAAAATAAGCTTAATGCAAGTTTGGATAAGAAAGACTATATTTTGCATCTTTTCTTTTCTTGTATCTATATGTCTTTATTATTGTCGTTATTTTTTTCCTTTTTATTTGCTGCTTCATTTGTTGAGATGACAATTGTTGGTAAATAATTACAGAGGTTACAGGTGTACAATTTTATAGTACCTCGTGTATATGTTGCATTATGTGCTCTCCAGCCAGAGTCAGTTCTCCATTGCCATATGTTTAGTTCCCTCTCCCCCATCCCCTCTCCCTTTACCCTCATGGACCACTAAATTATTAACTATGTCCATAAGTTTTGTTTTTTCAGTTTTATATTCCACATGTGAATTAAGTCATATGGTTCTTTATTTTTCTGTCTGGATTATGTCACTTGGAATAATGATCTCAAGGTCCATCCCTCTTGTAATATATGGGAGTATATCATCTTTACTTTTCTTTTTTTTAATTTATTTTTTATTTATTTTTGACAGAGAGAGAGATACAGAGACAGAGTGAGAACTGAACTGGGGGAACTCCCCAGTTCTGCACATGGGTCCACACGGGCCGGGGCCGGGATTCGACCCTCGGTCCCCGATGCTGCAAAGTGAGCGCTTAACCCACTGAGCCATCCTGGCTTCCCTAAAAATTTATTTATTTATTTATTTATTTGCTTGTTTGTTTATTTTCTTTTTCATCTATTCTTTTATCTGAGCAATATTCCATTTTATATATGTACCACAGCTTCCTTATCCAGTCATCTATCAATGGGCATTTTGGTTGTTTCCATGATTTGTCTACAGTGAATAGCACTGTGATGAACACTAAGGTATGTATGTCTTTGAAGACTAAGGTTTTCAAATTTGTTGAGTAGATACTAAGAAGAGGGTTGCTGGGTCATATGGTTGCTCCATTCCCAATTTTCTGAGACACTTTCACACTTCCCTCTATAGGGGTTGTACCAATTAGCATTCCCATCAGTAGTGTATGAGGGTTTCTAAAAAGCCTTTTCAGCACTTTTTTGTTCTCTGTCTTGTTGATAATAGCCATTCTAACAAGTGTGTGGTGGTATCTCATGCTTTTGATATGCATTTCCCTAATAGCTTATGAAGTTGAGCATTTTTTCATATGTTTGTTGCCCATTTGTATGTCATCATGAATGAGGTGTTTGTTCAGGTCCTTTGCTCATTTTTTAATTGTATTGTTTATTTTTTGGTTTTTGAGCTATACAAGTTCTTTATGTATTTTAGATAATAACTATTTTCCATAGGATCTTTGCAAATATATTTTTCTATTCAGTTGGTTGTTTATTTGCTTGGTTAATGGTTTCCGTTGTTTTTATATACCACAATCACATGGGATGTATTCCAGTGGTGCAAGGATGGTTCAACATAGGCAAATCAACATGATACACCACATAAACAAAATGAAAGATAAAACCCATATAATTATATTAATTGATGCAGAAAAAGCATTTGACAAAATACAAAATTCATTTATAATCAAAACAAAATAAAATGGGAATAGAAGAAAAGTATCTCAACATATTAAAGGCCATATAGGACAACCCCTTAATATCATACTGAATGAAGAAAAGCTAAAGAGTATTCTCCTAAAATTGGGAACAAGTCAGGGATGTTTGCTGTCACCACTATTATTCAATATTGTACTTGAGGTTCTAGCTGGAGCAACCAGGCAAAAGAAAAGAATAAAATTCAGAGAGTAAAAATCAAACTGTCACTTTTTGCAGGTGGCATGATCTTTTGTATAGATAATTCTAAAAACTTAATTAGGAAACTATTACAAACAATAAATTAATACAGTAAAATAGCAGGATACAAAATCTATGTACAAAAATAAATTATATTTTTATATGCCAACAAAGAAACTTTAGAAAATAAAGGGAGAAACTCAGTACTTTAAGTGATCACAAAAAAATAATAAAATACCTAGGAATAAACTTAACAAATAATGTAAAAGACTAATTCATGAAAAACTAGAAGACACTATTTTTTTTTTAATTGATGAAGGCACAAAGAAATGGAAAAATATTATCTATTTATGGATTGGAAGAACCAACATAGTTAAAATCATCATACTACCCAAACCATCACTTTCTGCAGATAAAATTATCTTTTATAAATAAAATTCTAAAGACTCCACCAGAGAACTACTGGATAAAAATAAATGAGTTTGCAGGATAAAAAATGAATGTGCAACAATCAATTGCATTTCTACATACCAACAACAAAACTTAAGAAAAGGACATGAGAAAAACAACATATTTTGTGACACAACAGAAATAATAAAATAGCTGGAAATGTATATATATTTTTTTAATGAAGGGCTTATACACAGAAAACTATAAGACACTATTAAAATAAATTAAGAAGGCACCAATAAATAGAAAGGTACTCTGTGTTCATAGATTAGAAAAATCAACATAGCTAAAGTGGCCATATTATCAAAAGCAATATAGAGATTTAATGCAACTCCCATCAAAATACCACAGACATTCTTTAAATAACTTGGTAAAATAATAATAATAATAATAAAAAAATAAATAAAACATTAGTTTCATGTGGAACCACCAAAGACCTCTAAGAGCCAAAGCAATCCTATGGAAAAACATAATAAGGCTGGAGGAATCACACTCCCTGATTTCAATCTGTACTACAAAGCTTCAATAATAAGAACAGCTTGATACTGACAGAAATACAGACACACAGATCAATGGAACAGGAAGTGCAAACCTGGAAATAAACCCACAAATATATGAAAAAATAGTTTTTGACAAAGGAGCAAAAAATATACAGTCAGAAAAAGAAAAACATTTTCAACAAATGGTCCTGGGAAAATTGGAAAACCACATGCAAAAGAATGAATCTGGACTGTGAACTGTCACCGTATACAAACATTATTTCAAAATAGATTAAAGACCTCCATATAAAACCCGAAACAATAAACTGTATAAAAGGAAACATCGGTACTAAATTTATAGGCTTTGGGTTCAGGAATTACTTTATGAGCTTGAACTCAAAGGCAAGAGAAGTAAAAGCAAAAATAAATGAATGATACTATATCAAAGTAAAAAGCCACACAGTACAACTAACTATGCATTTTGCAACTTTTGAGCCTAATTTTGGAAACTAAGTGCATCAAAGTAAGCTTTATGATA
Organism: Craseonycteris thonglongyai; assembly: GCA_004027555.1. Classification (NCBI taxonomy): domain Eukaryota; kingdom Metazoa; phylum Chordata; class Mammalia; order Chiroptera; family Craseonycteridae; genus Craseonycteris; species Craseonycteris thonglongyai. The sequence continues at coordinate 4,627 of PVKE010045160.1, read as the reverse complement.
TAACTAACAATTTTCAATAACATAGTAATCTACATAACAATTATAGTTTTCAACATAACTAAATATAATTCATATTAAATTAAAAGTTTGTGTGAAGCTGGGATGTCTCAGCAGGTTAAGTGCTCACTTTGCAGCCCCAGGGTCTGAGAACCAAATCCCAGGCCCGGCCTGTGTGGACCCATATGGTGAACTGGGGTGTGCTTCCCATATGGGAAAGCCCTATGTCAGTTCTCACCAGGGTGAGAGTCCCATTTGGGAGGCCCCCCGTTTGGTCCCCAACACATGGGGGCATGCTTCCCATGCAGAAGACCACTGCCCAGTTACTGCCCTGTGCGGCTCCCCACCCACCTGTGTAGAATGAAACTACATTGAAAACTGATGACGTGCAAATGTAGAGAGTGTTCTGGGCTCTTCCCTTTCTCTGGATTCCTGTCTCTATCTCTCTCTGTCTCTCTGTCTCTCTGTCTCTCTCTCTCTCTCTGTCAAAAAACAATAAAAATCTTTAAAAAAAGTTTCTTAAACACTTGATCATTATTAATACTTCACTTCATTATAAATCTTGTGATATTAAATATGTGTTTTGTACTTTCAGTGTAGCAATTTTTCTTTCTTAATTTATTATGTCATTTCCACTATTTTACATTAAGATAGGCCCTCAACAAAAGTGTCAGTATTTAAAAACAACTGTTTAAAAAACAAAGGGTACAATAAATAGAAATAGGTTTTAAAACGGTACACAAGTAGAAAAAGGATGGGAACCACTGCTCTAGCCACTTGACACACACTCTGGCAACTGAGCCCAAGTTCTGGTCACCAGAACCAATCTCTAGTTTCCAGTGCCACACTGTGGTCTCCTGCACCACTCTATGACTACCACACCACACTATGTCTACTCTCCCTCTACTTATGCTAAAGTATCTTGCTAGAGTCAGCCACTCATTACTTTCTGCCATCCACCTCACAGTCTGGCTGCAGACACATGATCTCACACTCTCAGCTCAGTCTCTGCTGATCTCTGGGTCTGTCTGGGTAAGTCATTGGGTAGGTCGCTGGGTTGCACTTCAGTGTATGTCTTTGCATTGCTCCCTTTCCTTCTATCTCATTTGCCTCTCTCTGGCTTTAAATATTTTCTGGTGATGAGTGGGTCTCTCAGTTGAGGCTATCTGTTACTTAGAGATTCCCTGCTTGGATTTTAGTTTTTTAATTTTTTGTTCTTTTCAGAAGAGGTTTTAAGAATTTCTCTCATACACAACTTTATGATGTCTCGTGACAGACTTTTTTCGTTTCTGTTTATCCAAAAATGTCTTGATGTATAGATATTTCTTTCATTCTTGAAAAATAGTTATTCTCAATTTTTGTTATAATTTTTAGCACTTTCAATATGTCATCTTGCTGCCACCTAAACTTCATAATCTCTAATTAGAAATCAGCTGATATATACCACAACTTATTTATCCAGTCATCTATCAAGGGCATTTTGGTTATTTCCATGTTCTGGCCACTATCAACAGTGCTGCAATGAACATGTGGGTACAAACATCTTTTTTTTTTTTTTTTTTTATCTTTTCACATTTATAGAGAGAAATTATCTTTTTGTCTTCAGTGCATATTTATTTCTATTTTACTTTTGACAGATAGAGAGAGAGACAGAGACAGAGACAGTCAGAGAACCGAACTGTGGGAACTCCCCAGTTCAGCATGTGGGTCCTGCCTGGGCCGGAGCCGGGATTCGATCCTCGGTCCTCGGGGCCTCAAAGCGAGCGCTCAACCCGCTGAGCCGTCCCGGCTTTCCCCCAAACATCTTTAAAGATTAAGGTTTTCAACTTTTGGGGTAAATGCCCAGTAGGGGGATGGCTGGGTCATATGGCAATTTCATTCGTAATTTTTTGAGGAATCTCTGTACAGCCTTCCATAGTGGTTGTACCAGTTTACATTCCCACCAGCAGTGTATGAGGGTTCCTTTTTGTCCACAGCCTCTCCAGCACTTGTTATCCCTTGTCTTGTTGATTATAGCCATTCTAACAGGGGTAAGATGGTATCTCATTGTGGTTTTTATTTGCATCTCCCTAATTGCTAGGGAAGTGGAGCATTTTTTCATATATCTGTTGGCCATATTATGTCTTCCTGAGAGAAGTGTCTGTTAAGATCATCTGCCCATTTTTTAATTGGATTGCCTGCTTTTTTCTTGTTGAGTTGTACAAGTTCTTTATATATTTTTGATATTAGCCCCTTATCAGAGGCATTGTTTGCAAATATTTTCTCCCAGTTGGTTGGTTGCCTCTTTGCTTTGTTGACAGTTTCCTTTGCAGTGCAGAACCTCTTTAGCTTAATGAGGTCCCATTTGTTTATTTGTGCTTTTATTTCCCTTGCCATTGATGTCAGATTCATAAAGTCCTCCCGGAATCCCAGGTCAATAAGTTCAGTGCAATGTTTTCTTCTATGCGATTTATTGTTTCCTTTCTTATTTGGAGGTCTTTAATCCATTTTGAGTTAATTTTGGTATATGGTGAGAGATTGCAGGACACATTCAGCTTTTTGCATGTGGTTTTCCAGTTTTCCCAGCACCATTTACTGAAGAGGCTATCTTTTCCCCACTGTATATTTTTCAATCCTTTATCAAAAATAATCTGTCCAAAAATTTGTGGGTTTATTTTTGGGTTTTAAATTCTATTCCACTGGTCTGTGGGTCCGCTTTTCTGCCAGTACCAAGCTGTTTTGATTACTGAGGCTTTGTAGTACAGATAAAAGTCATGCAGTGAGATGCCCCCAGCTTTATCGTTATTTCTTAGGATAGCTTTTGCGATTCGTGGTCTTTTGTGGTTCCATACACATTTGATGATTTTTAAAATCTATTTCTTGAAAGAATGACTGTGGGATTTTGATGGGAATGGCATTGAATCTGTATATTGCTTTGGGGAGTATGGCCATTTTAACTATGTTAATTCTTCCAATCCACGAACATGGAATATTTTTCCATTTCTTTGTGTGCTTTTAATTTCTTTTAATTTCTTTTAAGAGTGTCTTATAGTTTTCAGTGTATAAGTCCTTCACGTTCTTTGTTAGATTTATACCTAGGTATTTCATTTTTCTGTTTGCAATGGCAAAGGGAATGGATCTTCTCATCTCTCTTTCTGAAGTTTCATTGTTGGCGTACAAAAATGCAGTTGATTTTGGGACATTGATTTTGTAGCCTGCGACTTTACTGTATTTGTCTATTATTTGTAATAAATTTGTGATAGAGTCTTTAGAGTTTTCTACGTACAGGATCATGTCATCTGCAAAGAGTGACAGTTTAACTTCTTCTCTCCTGATTTTAATACCTTTTATTCCTTTCTTTTGTCTGATTGCTCTGGCTAGAAATTCCAGAACTATGTTGAACGGAAGTGGTGACAGGGGGCATCCCTGTCTTGTTCTTGATTTTAGGAAAATAGGCTTCAGCTTTTCCCCATTCAGTATATTTGCTGAGGGTTTATCATATATGACCTTTATTATGTTGAAATATTTTCCTTCAATTCCCATTTTGTTCAGTATTTTTATCATAAATGTGTGTTGTATCTTGTTGAATGCTTTTTCTGCACTAATGGAGATAATCATGTGGTTTTTATCCTTGTTTGGTTTATGTGCTGGATTACATTGATTGATTTGCGTATGTTAACCATCCTTGTGCCCCTGAGATCAATCCCACTTGGTCATGGTGAATAATCTTTTTAATGCATTGTTGTATTCTGTTAGCTAAAATTTAATTTAAGATTTTTGCATCAGTGTTCATCAGTGAGATTGGCCTATAGTTTTCCTTTATGGTATTGTCTTTCCCAGGTTTTGGTATCAGGGAGATATTAGCTTCATAGAAAGAGTTGGGTAGTACTGCCTCCTCTTGAATTTTCTGGAATAGTTTGAGGAGGATGTACATTAGTTCTTCTTTGAAAGACGCGTAGAACTCATTGGTAAAGCCATCTGGTCCAGGCCTTTTGCCTTTGGGCAATTTTTGGATAATTGTTTCAAGGTCTGTTTTCTTGATTGGTCTATTTAGGTTATCCAAATCTTCTTGCTTCAGTTTAGGTAGACTATATGTTTCTAGAAATGTGTCCATTTCCTCTAGATTGTCAAATTTGTTGGCATAGAGCCTTTAAAAATAATTTTTTATGATTGTTTGTATTTCTGCAGCATCAGTTGTAATCTCTCCTCTATCATCCCGTATTCTGTAAATTTGAGATTTTTCTTTTTGCCCTTTGGTGAGACTACTCAGTGATTTGTCAATTTTATTGATTTTTTCAAAGAACCAGCTCTTTGTGGCATTAATTTTATCTATTATTTTTCTATTCTGTATTTCATTAAATTCTGCTTTAATTTTTATTGATTCTTTTCTTCTGCTGGCTTTGGGGGACCTCTGATCTTCTTTTTCTAGCTCTATAAGATGAGATGTGAAGGTGATTACTTGTAGTTTTTCTTGTTCCTTGAGATAGGCCTGTAATGATATAAATTTCCCTCTTAATACTGCTTTCGCTGTGTCCCAGAAGTTTTGGTACGTCGTGTTTTCATTGTCATTCGTTTCTACAAATTTTTTAATCTCTTGTTTAATTTCCTCTTTGACCCAGTCACTTTTTAATAGCATGTTGTTCAATCTCCA
>PVKE010045159.1:0-12721 GCA_004027555.1 Craseonycteris thonglongyai | reverse complement strand
TCTCAAAAAAAAAAAAAAGAGAGGGAGAGAGAGGTAAAATGACTTAGTAAAAGTAAACGGTTAGTATATAAGTATATATTAAATCCTAGATCAATGTCAAGAGACCAGTGGTTCAGAAAAGTATAAGCATTACCAAATTCATCAAGAATGCCAACATAGGCTACCATCCTAGAGCAGATGTTGTCTGCCCTTGGTCCATAGGGTGGGCCATGGGTCTCAAACTGGAGGAAAGAGCCTTCCCAATGGACGTACGTACTCACTGCCCCTGAAAAATCAGGACAGCAGTTTCGAGATCATTAGACAATGTTCACAATGCCGGGGAACCTGTGCTATGATCTTGCCAAGCTTGTCCAACCTGTGACCCTCATGCCTCATGTGGCCCAGAATGACTTTGAATATGGCCCAACACAAATTCATAAACTGAAAACATTATGAGATTTGTTTTTGGGGTTGTTTTTTGTTTTAGCTCCTCACCTATCATTAGTGGTAGTGTATTTTATGTGTGGCCCAAGACAATTCTTCTTCCAATGTGGCCCAGAAAAGCCAAAAGGTTGTACACCCCTGCACCCTCTCAAGGCCACCCGTTCACCATGGGCTTGGGAAGGTCAACCATCCTGACCCTTTGAGGAAATAATAAAACAAGTCATCTGGTCACAGCTTTTTGAGGAGTTTCATTGTGAATACATGTATGGTTTCATTGTGAATACATGTATGGTCTCTGAAGGTGAGATGTTATTTACATAAATAAACGCCTGTGGATAGAAATGAAAATAGGAATACAGCTAATGTGGAACCTCAAGAAAGCACTTCTTTATTCAGAACATTTATTTCCCATAAAGTAATCAATATCTTATCAAAAATTATTCAACTAGCGACCACTTATACAGCACTTTGCTTACAAAAGTCATTGCTCTAAGAATGCTATAGATATTAACCCTTTAATCTTCATAACTAACCAATGAAAGATATTCTGTTATCATCCATGTTTTATTGATGAGTTTAGGTAAATTGTCCAAAGTCACTCAGATGATAGAGCAAAAATCCTAATTTGAACCCACATAATACAACTCCTCAATCTGTTCTCTGAGCTGCTAAGCTCTCCTTGGTGCCTCTCTCCTCATACCAATGGAGAGGTGCTCATTAATGCTATTTTTAATAGCACTTTATATTAGTATAGCATAATTTTACATTTACTTAAAGCAGTCACATTGATTAGCAACAAATTTTTACCTTAGTCCCAGGAAGCATATAAACTGTTATTAATTCTCATTTTACATAAGAAGAAATTGAGGCTCAGGGAATCAAAGTAACATTCAGAGAAATACACATCTGAAATTCAGATCCTGATTATTTGACTACTTATTTGTTATTCTCTCCTTTACTTCACACTAGTTTTCTCAATTCTCTATTTTCCCTTAGGGAGAATTTAAAATCAGATTTTTTGTTTTTCTTCTTTTCATTCTCTACAATGTTGGCAGAGTGAATAAATCAAAGAGATGAACTTTTTTTTCTTTAAAAAAAAACCAACTCAGAACGTTAAGCAATTCTCAAAATTACTAGGAATGTTTGATTTCAATCTTTTCAGGCAATCTGGTTACTTATTAAGATGCAGGAGGGCTTTTGAACTTGACACATTGTACAGGATGACTGAGTAGGACATAGCTGTCCCATTTGTCCCTTCATCTTCAGCCAGCACATTGCATTGCTCCTGTGCCAGCTAGTGAGGCTGGTCTGGTGGGAAGTGTAAAGGCAGGAACTCCAAGTTTGGTAGAGGAAACCCAGGGGCTACAAAATGGGGACCTGGGTTCGAGTCCCGTATAAAATCAGGATGCACTGAGGGAGCTTCAGCAAATCACTTATGCCTTTAGGCTTCAGTTCTCTCATTTGCTGAGAAGGGGTTTCATATTAAGTAATTGTTAAAGTCCCTCTAAACTTCTATAATCCCTTAGTTGGTCCGAGTTCTTCCTGTGTCTTTTCATGTGATTTCAGACATGCTGGGATTCAGTTACCTCATCTATAAATTAATAGTGATGATATTTATCATGATTACCTTCCTAGATTGATGAATGCATCAAAGATAATTCCATAATACAAATGCCTTTAAATACAAAATACGCTTTAGAAATGAGCATATACTTACTACCATTAACTAACTAGGAACAAAATATTTCAGCAAGTAAAAGCTTTGCTACTGGTCTTCATAAAGACTTTTGTGTGTTAGACGCTTGGACATCTGGTGAAATACCAGCCTCAGCTGTTTAAGTGACATCTTCTTGGGTCAAATTACTCTCCTCTCTCCAGTCCATCTGCTCACAGCTTGTCGTGATAAACATTTCTGAGTTACAAAGCAAAGAGTACACAGCAACAAGAGTGGGACAGCATCTTGGGTCTTAACTCGACAGTATTATCAGAGCAAAAACAGCAGCCAGTCATCTGCTTTTTGTTCCCTCAGCCCCACCCCACACTGCTTACCCACCTCTGCCCCCGTTTGTCTTGCCTCATGTGCCAGAGCCACACGTCAGGCTGGAGAATAGCTAAAGGTAGGAAATCAAAGCCACCTGTGAATACCTGAAGAGAAGATACAAATTTAATGGGTAAGAATAATGCCAGATAGAAACTCTAGGTGTCATTTGCCTTTGTTTTCATGAAATACAATGTGGTATGTGCCTGATATTCCCTAAAATAGACTTATCTCAATATAGTGTCCTGGAGATCCAGGAACCTGTCTTATCTACTCACCATAGTGATTTGTTCTGAGACATTGGCAAAAATTGTTGAATATTCAGCCTGTTTCCTCGTTTGTAAAATCAGGTGGTATTTGGTGGTAAACAACTATATCACTGTTGTCATTAGGCTTAAATTAAAAAGTTTCTGGCAGAGCTTGGCACACAGTAAGTAGTAAACATTTTTTTTTTTTTTTACTGAGTTCAAATCTGGTATGCTGAAACAAGCAGTATACTAAGAAGTTCTTGCATATCTAACAGGACTTTGAGCTTTCAACTCAGCATGTCCAACTGAGGACCTTGACCTTTGAACTCATTAATAATGATCTGAAGTTTCAGAGGAAAGAAATACAATCATCAGAGTTAGGATTTATATTCCTGGCTCTGCTTCTTCTTATAGAACATAAAAGAATTACTCTATGTTCTGTAAATTCTCTGCTTTCTCTGGTATTCTGAAAGTCCATGCTGCTGCCTTGAATAATTGCTTTTAAAACCAAAGAATTTGCATCATTCTATATGCATTCTGTGTGCAAAGGCATACTCTCAAAAGCACACTCTTCTGACACTGAAGCCAATAACATCAAAATGACCACAGTAACAAACAGATTTTGGTTTATCTATGTAATGCTAATAGTGGTTATTTCATAGTGAAGCAATTTTAGATGATATTTTTTTAAATTATCTTTGACTATAGTTCCTTATTCATCTCATAAACAGGTAATCCCTATGTTCTAATGTTAAAAGTGTGATATCCAAGCCAGGATGGAAGGGAGACATGATGCTAGAAAAAGTCAGAGCACAAACTGGAAATTCACTTAGCACTTATGACCATGTTAAATGCAAAAAATAGAATTTTTCCTGTGAATGCGTTCTTTTTTTTTATTTATTTATTGCTTGATAGAAGGTGAGAGAAAGATGTGAGAGAGAGAGAGAGAGAGAGAGAGAGAGAGAGAGAAAAGGGGTGAGATCCCAGAGCAGTCCTCATAGTTGTACATCATTAGTGGTGATTCAGTTTCATTCCACACAGGCGGGTATGGAGTTACAAGGGGCATGAACAGAACTGGGGGCCTCTCACATAGGAAGTGAGAACCTTCACTGCTGAGCCATCCCAGTGGTTACCAGTTGAGCCAAAGTTCAACACATGGGGTTGAATGGGCCAGGGCCTAGAATCGAATCCCAGACCTTGCAATTGTGAGGCGAGGACTCAACCGCCAAGTTATCCCTGCATCTCCAACATTCTTTATCAATAAGGCCATCTGTCTCTTCCCATTAAAAGAAAATTTGTGTTCTATAACAATCTCTGAAAGATTGTTCAATCCCTGCATCCTCTTTCTCTAGATTTGCCTAAACTTCAGATCTCCTCATGCATTCATCTGACTGGATTAATTTTATGGTATACCCACCAGGGGTCAAGTGTTATGCTGTGGGATTAGGATACATAAATGAATAAGATGGCTTCTGTTGTCAAAGATAGGATGTAACAGACAATGTCACACACTGCTGATGGGAGAATAAATTGGCACAAGTATTTTGAAGAAGCAGTTTGATTAGTTGTTACACTTAAAGATGTTATTGCATTTTTTTAAGACCTAGCATTTCCACACCCAGGTGAAGTTCCTAAATATATGTAAGTATTGCATGTGTACAACTAATACTCACATACAATTATATTCATAGTAGCATTGTTTGTAATAGAAATAAATAAAATGGAAACAACCCAAACATGCACATAAATGAACTATAGCTACATGAATCAATAATAATGAAATTCAAAAACACAATGTATAATAAGTCACAGAAGATCATGTATAATATAGTTTCACTTAAAAAAGATCAAAAGAGTCAAAACTAATGCCTATGTGATTAGGAACACATATAGCTATAGTAAATTATAAGAGAAGTCAGAGAATAAATAGTTAAATTAAAATTCAAGACAGTGGTTGCCTCTAAGATTGGTGAACAAGATTATTTAATAGATCAAGAGGATTAGAGAATTCTTTTTATTGTAAATTTATTGGGGTGACATTGATTGATAACAATTACATAGTAGAGGACTAGAGAATTTCAAAGGTATTGAGAGTAAAATGGATTCATGAGTAATAATTATATTATTACTCTTTAAGCTGTATAATGTATATAGTCTTTGTATGTACAATAGCATTTTAATTTAAAAAAAATAAAATGCACCCAAATGGGACAAAATATACCCCCAAAATATTCGTTTTGTCTTTAAAGACTAAATGAAGTATTTCTTGCCACATGGAATCTCTCCTGATTTCAGTAGCATTTTCCCTCCTTTTCCCTCCATATTCTTTTATTTTATCATAGTTTAGGTAAAGATCTTATCTCCCAGAGACTGGAAACATCTTGAGTATAGAATCTGTGTCTCATTATCTCTACTTCATCCAGAGCAACTGCCTTGGGAATTAGTTGCAGTGTAGTTTTCGGATATAGGGATTTGCCCTCAAGAGTTTTGACTTTAAACGAGGCTTTATGACATAAAACTTATGATATTTCACATCAGTTTCCACTTCTATGAAATGCTGATAATCTTCACCTATTAGCATCACAAATTCAGTATTGTTCTGAGAATCTATTGAGGTCATGCTTGCTATATTGCATTATGAAGCATTATATGAAAGTTTATTTGGGGCCCTTGAACATAAACAGTTTTTAACAAATATTTGTGAAATTATTTTTATACTGTTTTACTTTATTTTGTCTGAGGAAGAAATGTGCCTTACAAAGAGTGAAATTCCTTGTACAAAGAAAGAAAGAAAGAAAGAAAGAAAAAAGGAAAGAAAGAAAGAAAGAAAGAAAGGCACTGCATCACTCAAAAATGCCTCACCCAGGAATACAGAATTCACTAAAAGAAGTGAGTGGGAAAATTTCAGCATTGAACCTTCTGAGCTATAATAGAAGAAGCTGTTGACCAATTTGCTTCCAAATCGTTTATGAGAGGGGAGCCATCAAAAGTCACCGCACCTTGGTACTAGGTATCAATGTAAAATATACGGTAAGACATAAAGAATGTGATGTTTTATAAATATTGATAACAATTAAAATAACAGAAAATGCTTTTCTCTTGAAATAAGTTCATTAGTTGTCAACAGTTTCCTTAAAAGATAAAATTGGACTGTTTTAAACTCACTGTTTTAGACACCATTAAAAAATTAGAAAATTGCCTACCAGTTTGCTAAAAATATTTTAAAGTATGTTCTAAAGTTGTTTATTAGTGTTTCTTTTCTGAAAAACAAAATTGTTACGGTAAATAGAATAAATGAGGGCAAATTGGACTTTATTTTGGATCTATGCATATTAAAATGATCAGCATTTCTTTCTAAAAAGTTTTAGTTTGGGACATAATTGTTCTATTTCAACATCTGTGAAGGGAATAGTATAAATCCTGTTTGACATAAGACAGATCTGAGGTGCAGAGAGCATGTGACAAGCTTTTCCCATACCATTCTATCCGCCAGCCACTTACTTTCAACATGTACCCTGTGTTGATCCTTTCTTCTTTGACACAAAGATATCTCCTTTAATGGTAAAAACTATGCCTACCACATAGTAGGCATGAATACATAATTATTGAATAAATAAACTGGTATTTCACTCAATATCTTCAAAGGCGTACTATACCTACAGCATTGTGCTGGGCACTAAGGCAAAATCACAGGCTATCACTATGGTCACAGATACAGCATCATTGTCACCTTTTGTGTATATCTACCATGAGCAACAAACTGTTCAGATAGTTATAATTTCAAAGATAAGACAAGTTTTAGCTTACACCTAGAAAGCAGACTTGTTAATTTATTCTACTCTGAAAAAAAAGTCTACCAACTTAGCAGATATACATTGGAAAACATTGAATAACATTAATGTCTTTAAAAATGTGACTATCTCTAAATGTAAATTGAAACATCTCATTTTTTATGTCCTCAAAGTATCTACCACCATGTGTGGCACGTAGTCTGAGTGGCATAAATATTTGTTAAAGGACTTGAAGCCTTGACAATCCTAATAAAATGACCAGGGCAAAGAAATAAAACAAAGGCAATAGAATTCTGTGTGTGTGTGTGTGTGTGTGTGTGTGTAATAAACTTTATTTTGAAGTAATTTTAGATTTAAAGAGAAGTTGCAAAAATAGTATGGAGTTGCCATTTACCTCTTACCCAGTTTCTCCTAAAGTTAATATCTTATATATTGGCCCAAACTAAACAACCAACATTAATATATATTACTATAAATTACACTTGGGACTTTATTTGGCTTTCTACACTAAATTTCTACATTAAAATCCTTATTCTGTTCCAGAGCCAATCCAGAATACCACATCACATTAAGAATTTCTTATTTAGAGGAAGTTGGGATGGCTCAGAGGGTTAGGTGCTTGCTTTACAGCCCCAGGGACCGAGGATTGAATTCTGGCCCTGGCCCATGCAGACCCATATGCTGAACTGAGGTGTGCTTCCCATGAGGGAGGCTCCAGTTTGGTTGTCACCCTCCCAGTTCGACCCCTGGCTGGATGGGGTGTGCCTCCCATTCAGAAGGCCCCCACCCAGCTCCTACCCTGTGAGGCACCTGCCCAACTGTGTGGAATAAAACTATGTTGAAAAACTGATGATGTACAACTATGGAGACTGTTTTGGGCACGCCCCCTTCTCTCTGTGTCTTTGTCTCTCTGTGTCTCTGTCAAAAACAATAAAATAAATCTTAAAAAAGAAATTTTTTTATTTGAAGAAATAAGTTTTTATAATGTGGAAGTTTTTTATTTTATAAAACCTATTGATGCACTGAAGAATGTTCACCAACCCAAAAGAGCAGAACCAACCCACACAAAGAGAAACTTCTGTCAGGATAAAAAAGGAGACAATGAACTGTTCTCAACTATAAATGACAAAGCTTGAAGGAAAAAACAAAACGAAACAAAAACTTATCAATTACTTCTTAATAAGACTAGAGGAGAAAAGAAAAGCACCTGAATTATATATTCTGAAGCATATTTGCATGCTCATTCTCAGAAAGTGTGTGTGTATATAACTAAATGTATGTCAATGCATATTTATTTATTAAACAAAGATTTCTTTTAAATAGTCATTTTTAATATAAAATTATACAAACATAGAAGAACACCATCTCCACCCCCCACTCTGTAAAGGATCCTAAAAGTATTTTGTAGTTTAAATGAGTTTATTGTTCAACATTGACCAGAATACATCTATTTCTCTCTTTCTCAGGATATTCTTTTGAAATTACAGTTATAGAAATTAAAGAAACAAAAACAAAACAAACAACAGCAACAACAACAACGAAAAAAAACCTGCCAACTCATAATAGCAAGAAGGGTGCAGAAGTATGGGAGATTTTGAAACATTTAGGAATTTTGTGTCTTATAGATAGATGAATCAAAGCAAACAAAGTCTCTGACTAAGTGCAAGACAGTTTTTTTTGAAAGATGCTAGAAGATTTGATGTCAGAAGATTCAGAGACTAGACCTCTCTTATCAACTACTTTGAGTATGAATTTCAACCAAAAAATTGGGAGCAATTCCTCAGAAAATGAATACCTAGAATGGCTAAGGCTTCCAATATGGGGGCTAGTTAAATCAGAGTAAGGTCCTATTTTTTCTGGCACTTGAAAATTTTTAGCTAAAAGATTCACTTCTGGTCCACAAGCTGAATGTAAAGATCAGCAATTTATAAACTTTGCCAGGTGCACTGAATATCCTGTCAGCCTCCCATTCAGAGGCAATCCTGGCAGAAAAATAGCCCAGATTCACAAAAGCAGGAGAATTTTACACAACTGAACAACTAAATGAATCTTAATTGAATCTTTCATAGTTATCTATGAATGAAACAAAATGGCACAAGACCTGTGGGAAATACTCAAATAAAAGACAGGAATGAACAAACAACTGAAGCCAAAGACACAAAAATGACATGAGTAATAGGTACAAATTTTATATTACAACTATATTATAAGAGAGATTTGAGAAGATATTTCATTTATGACATAAGAATGAAGAAAAAAATAATTTAGCAATCAAAGATATAAAAAATCTGTTGGAGATTAAAAATACATTCATGGGGATTAAAGTTAGTAAAAGTATTTGAAGATAAGTTTGAGGAAAAAAAAAACCAAGATGCAGAGGTAAAGTAGAGATAGAAAATGTGAAAGAAAATATAAATGACACAGTACAATAGTAAAAAAGAATTGTTTCCACCAAAAAATTTTAGGAAGAGAAAATAGAGAAATACCAAAAACAAAGTATCAAATACATACTAAGATTACTAAAGTTGTAAGAGAAGATCATTTATACATTAGCATAGAATTCTATATCCTGAGAAATTATTAGTCTACTGTTGCTACAAATTAGAGATTGATTTTTTCCAATGTTTAATTTGTGTCATGAAGTACTTAAAATACACCAAAATATGAAATATAATGAACAGACATGGATATAAATACCAACTAAATTTATACGTTGTTTATATGTTGCCATACTGGCTTCAGAATTATAACAACAACATATTTTTGGAGACAAAAGATAACAGATGCTGGAGTAAATGTGAATAAAAGACAACACTTTTGCCCTGTTGGTGGAAATGTAAATTGGTACAGTCACCATATAAAACAATATGGAGGATCCTTAGAAAAATTAGAACACAGAATTACCACATGATTCAGCAATTACCCTTCAGGAGCTACATCCCTAGGTAATGAAAACACTAACTCAAAAAGGCATCTCCAACCCCAGGCTCATAATAACATTATTTATAATAACCAAGCATGAAAACAACTCAAGTGTCCATCAGTGGATGAATAACTCAAGAAGTTGTGGTATAAGTGTTATTCAACTGTAAAATATGAGGAAACCCTATCATATATGAAAACCTGGATGGACATTGCAGGCATTTTGCTAAGTAAAGTAGGTTAGAGAAAGACAAATACTGTGTGATCTCACTAATATGTGGAATCTTAAAAAAAAGAAACTCATAGAAAAATATCAGAGGTAGGGGAGGGGGAAAGGGAATTGGAAAAAAATGGTCAGAACTTACAAACTTTCAGTTATAAGATAATGAGTATGAGGGATATAATGTACAACACGGTGATTATAGGTAACACCGTTGTATGATACATAGGAAAGTTGTTAAGAGAGTATCCTAAGAGTTCTCTTCACAAAAATACAATATTTTGTCCTTAATATTTTTCTACTTTCTTTACTTCTTATTGTATTTATATGAGAAGATGGATGTTAGCTGAACCTATTGTAATTATTTTACAATATATGTAAACTAAGCCATCATGCTATATGACTTAAAATTTACAGAGACATATGTCGGTTATTTTTCAATGAAGTCGATAAAAATGTTTTGGGAAAAGAAAGTACAATTAGTATATATTAACTAAAACATTTTTATACAAAAAATAAACATACTGAGAAATAAAATACTCAAGATACAAATGTACCCTATATTTTCCTAAAATTCTATTCCCTTTTTCTCTCCTCAAAGATCATCTCTTATGTATATATTAAACTTACAATGCTTTGTAAGTTTAATATATACATAAGTATTTTCAAATAGTACCTTGTAGCAATAGCTTTTAGAACTTTTAATATATATATATATATATATATATATATACACACATATATATAATGTCAAATTTATATATGTGTGTGTGTGTATATATATATATATATATACATATATATATATATAACTATATATCCTTCAACATTATGTTTCTGATATTTGTGTTTTGATACACAAAAATTTTATTCATTTATTCTAATTGCTGCCTAGAATTTCACTGTTTATATATTTATTCTCTTGTTAATGGGTATTTAAATTATCCCAACTTTAGTCTTACTATCATAATGATTATTCTTAAACATATTTCTTCATGTAGATATGTGAGAATTTCTATATAAAATATTTTTAGAAATGGATTTCTCAGTCATATAGAATGTCATTTTCAAATTCTTTTCATATTGTTAAATTTGCTCCTGTTATTTTTCCAATTTACTCTTCCCTTAGTAGTATCCTTGTATGAACTTCCTTTTACCACATCTTTGGCAATCTTTGATATTTTCCAAGTTTCTAACTTACTAGTCATATATTTGTAATTTTAATTAATTTTTTTGATTGCTAGAAGAGTTTCATATATTTATTGGCAATTCTGATTTCCCTTTCTTCAAAATTCCTGTATTTAATATCTATTTATATTTCTATTGGATTATTTGTCATTTTCTCATTAATTTCAGGAGTTCTTTATAAACTCTATACATATTTTTTATCACTTATTATCATTTATTTGAGTTGCAAAAATCCTTTCCAGTCTTTTTATTTGTTCTTAAATTCAGTATCCTTTCATTAAAAGGGTGTCACTGTAAGTGAAATCAGTCAGACAGAGAAAGACAAATATTGTATGACTTCACTTATATGTAGAATCAAACAAAACAAAACAAACAAACAACAATAAAAAACAAACTTATGGACCAGGAAAACAGGGTGGTTACTGCAAGTGGGGAGAGGGTTTGGGGGTGGACAAAATGGGTAAAGGGCGTCAGGAAGTACAGACGTCTAATTGTGAAATGAATACACCATGGAGATGAGGTGTACAGCATAGTGACTATAGCCAATGATATCGTAGTGCAGATTTCAAGGTTGCTGTGTGGAGACTAGATCTTAAAAGTTCTCATTCCAATAAAAAATTTCTTTTTCTAATTTTTTATGGTCACGAATGGTGACAGTACTGTGGTGCTCATTTTGTAATATATTCACATGTCGAATCATTACATTGTATACCTGAAACTAAAATATTGTAGGTCAGTTATACCTCAGTTTAAAAAAAGGAAGTTTTGAAGTTTAGTGTAGTCAAATTTATCAATATTATTTTTTTACGGTTTGTGCTTTTTAGGATTTATGAAATCCTTCCTAATTCCAATATCACTAATATAGTCTACATTTTCTTCTAAAAATTTTAAAGTTCTGAGTTTATACTTAAATTTTTATAATAGAAATATAGTTATTACTTGTATAATTAATACTACTTTTAAAGAGATGAAAAAGTAAAAATCATCTATAATTTTAGCTTTCAGAAATAGAGTTCTGGTTAATCTTTATTCTATTTATTTCCAGTTTCATTTCTGTATAAAAGTCCTTTTGTTGTATAAGTGAGAGTACATATTACATATATCTTATACATCCTTTTAATTTAATATCACTTATTATTTTTTAAATCTATAATAATTCACAAAAATAGGGGTTGAGGTTGAAGCATCCAGAGACACAAGGTTTGGAGAGGGAACTTGCATAAAAATTTTCTTTTACAGTATAAATTTGGAATACATGCTATCCAAAACAAATATACCAATTAGCAATTTTGTTCTCACATAGTCTCTCTGTGTTCCTCCACTGTAGAAACTACATAATCTTCCCAGCAATTGTTATTCATACCTCTGCCTCCTCCACTAAACTGTATGCCCCTTTAGGCCAGAAACAGATCTCATTAATCTTTGCATCACTAATTGGACCAAGCAACTTATAGGTGCTCAAGACATGTGGAAAAAGGTGGTGAAGTTAAAGTTGAATTAAGACTGAGAGCTATGTTCTATTAGTCCATTGAGTAAGCTGACCAGACAGACATACCATTTTAAACAGGACAGAAAACAATGGTACTGTCCCATTAGCCTAGTCTCACTGGGCAAAATTCAGAGTGTCAGTGGTCTGACCATACGTACTGTTTGAAATGGGACAGTACCATTGTTTTCTGTCTCATTTAAAATGGAACATTGGGGAAGCCGGGATGGCTCAGTGGGTTAAGCACTCACTTTGCAGCGCCGGGGACCGAGGATTGAACCCTGGCCCCAGCCTGAGAGGAACCATATGCTGAACTGGGAGCTCCCCCAGTTCAGTTCTCTCTCTGTTTCTGTCGCTGTATCTCTCTCTCTCTCTCTCTCTCTCTCTCTCTCTCTCTCTCTCTCT
>PVKE010045158.1:0-12722 GCA_004027555.1 Craseonycteris thonglongyai | reverse complement strand
TCCACTCCCTCCTGGCTTGCAGAGTTTCTGCTGAGAAGTCTGGTGACAGCCTGATAGGTTTTCCTTTGAAAGTTATGTTTTGTTTTTCCCTGGCAGCCTTGAGGATTTTTTCTTTGTCATTGATTTTTGTCATCTTCAGAACAATGTGCCTTGGAGAAGATCTGCTAGGGTCTTGGTAGTTAGGGCTTCTGCTTTCCTCTTGGATTTGGGGCTGTAATTTCTTCCACAAGTAAGGGACGTTTTCATCCACTATTTGTTTTAGTAGACTCTGAGAAGATTTTATCTCGCTTCCTTCTGGTACCCCTATTATTCTAATATTGTTCTTTCTGATGGAGTCAGAAAGTACTTGTAGGAGTCTTTCATTTCTCTTGATTTTCCTTTCCCTTTCTTCTTCGCTCTGTGACATTTCCATGTTTGTATCTTCAATTTCACTCATCCTTTCCTCTAGCTGGTCAGCCCTGTTTCCTTTGCTGGTCAGTTCTTTTTTCAGCTCTCCCATGATGCCTTTCAGTTGAAGGAGCTCCTTTTGGTTCTGCTCTAGCTTCTCAATTTTGTTGGTAAAGTACTCATTTTGCTCAGACAATTTCTTGTTGAGGTCATTTAACTGTGTCTGGGTACTTTGCCAGCATTGAGCGAGCTCTCTGAGTGTCTTGATTAATGCAGCCCTGAATTCTGTTTCACTTAGATTTGATTCCAAGTGTGCAAGGTCCCTTACTAAACACTGCCCCTGGTCTTCTGGAGAGGCGTTGGATTCTTAAGTGTGTATTGTGTTTGATGTGGTTATTTTTGCTTTATGCACTAGTCTGTTTTCCCTCTGGGGGTTTGCCTATCAGATGGGCTTCTCTTTATTTTTTCTTTTGGTCTGAGTTGTGGGAGACAGAGATTTTGGGAGAGGGTTGTGGGAAGCAGACAGCTTCTCTGTCCTGGGGCACTTCAGGTTGCTGACTTAGCTGTTAGATAGCAGGGTAGTAAAGGTGTAGCCAGGGGTGGGGTCATGTGAGTAGGAGCTAGGGTGCGCCTGAGACACAATAGCAGATTCCTCTTTCAGAAGGGAGGCTGGTGGTTCAGTGTGGGGGGGCGCAGGAGCTCTGGTCTTTCTCTCCTCCGCCTGGCTGCCCCTCCTTCAATCGTATCTGTAAGCCATGCCCGCAGGGCCACACTTGGATGGGCTGGGGCTTGGCAGAGGCCCCTGTCGGCCGTGCCTTCCCACGCGCAGGCAATGACACCATGGCAACCCTGTCTGCAGTCCAGCCACACGTGCAGGCTGAAATGACCCAGGGGCCCGGCAAGCAGGGCGCCAAAAGCTCGGCAGCGAGCTGGCGAGCAGGCATCGGCGCCCCGGCAGCTCCTTTGGCGGGGCACTGAAAGCCCCGGTTCGTGCACGCAGCGATGCGCAGCAGCCCAGTCGGCGGGGCGCCGAAAGCCCAGTTGCACCCTTGCATGCTGGCAGCGGCGCCTTAGTGGCCCAGCTAGCGGGGTACCAAAAGCCTAACTGTGCGCTGGCAAGCAAGCAGCGGTGCCGCAGAGGCCTGTTGGGCAGAGCGCCGAAAGCCCAGTTGCACGCTGGCAGTGGCGCTGCGACGGCCCGATGGGTGGTGCACCGAAAGCCCTGTGCGCACAGGCTGTAGCTAGGGCGGCAGCCTCTCTATGCTCCCGGCTCTGTTGAGAACGCCGGATTCACTTTAAGTACGTCCAATGCAGCTATGCCCTCTCAAGCCCCAGCCCTCACTCCAAGAGCCCTGTCTTCAGAAGGTGCTCCTTCACAGTCAATCTCTGTATATCAGGGATGCTGAGCTGTTGTGGGCTGGTGCCCTGCTCTCACCCTGTCCACAGGGAAGTGCAGCTGCCCTGCTCCATAGTCCCTGTTTCACTTTCTACTCTGTGATCTGATTAGGGCACTGTGTGCTGTACCTTGAGTTCGGATGTTAAATTGTCCACAGTCTTGTGGGGATTCCACACTCCCTAGGCCTCGGCTTCCAGCCCGCACAAGATGCAGCTCCACTTTGACCATAGTCCCCCAATCCCCCTTTGTTTTTGCCAGCCCCGGGTCGCGCTTCGAGTCTTTGTCCCCAAACCGGTACTTCCCTTTCCCTCTCCTGCTCTCCCCTTTTTTCTCTAACCTTTTGGTGTTGTTCTGTGTTGTGTGGTTCTCTTAGTTGAGGTTTCTTCTCAAGGTTTCCCCTGTTGATTCTCCTCTGTTCACAAGGCCCTTCCCAGGCAGTTATCAGGTCCTCCTCTCATGCCGCCATCTTTGATCTCCCTGATATTATTTTATATTAGGTTTAAGTACACAGTGCAGTGAATAGACATTTATATAATTTATGAAGTTAGCCCCTAGATAAATCTATTATAGTACCTTTCTGACACTGTACATAATTTAAAAAATATTGACCAAATGAACAAATGAAAGAAAAACAGATTGATAGATACAGATGATATGGTAGATAAGCATTTTTTAAATGGTATTTTGAATGGCATCATTTGAATAAGCTATATATAGCCTCTGAATCTAACCACTTTGAAAAGCATACCATTCCTGTTTGCTGAAAATTAGTCTTAGTATGCCATGGCCACACCTTACTCAGCCTCCCTCCAAATGCTTCCATTGTAAATTGTCTTTATATTAATAATTCTGTTTGTCTGTAGCTCATTTCTTATATCTTTTTTTCATATAACTAAGCATGCATTTTCAGCTATGAACATTGCTAAGTGAAGCTTAAGTGAAACAATAATTAACTTAGTATATATTTACTTTAATTTAAGCCAGTTACAAAGTAGACTAGTACTTGCCAGCTGCTCATCTTAAATCTCCATGTTTGCCAGTGTGTTCCAAGTAAGTATCCATTTTCTTAAAGCCAATAACAGCTAGCAGCTGTCTCAGTATCTAATTAAAAAACAGGGGAAGCTGGGATGGCTCAGTGGGTTGAGCACTCACTTTGCAGCACAGGGACCTAGGATCGAATCCCGGCCCTGGCCCATGCGGACCCATGTGCTGAGCTGGAAAGTTCCCCCAGTTCAGTTCGCTCTCTGTCTCTGTATCTCTCTCTCTCTCTCTCTCTCTCTCTGTCTCTTTCTCTCTCTCTAAAAAAAAAGAAAAAAACAACCGGTATTTAAAAACTTTTAATGGTAATATAGATCAGTTTGAAAGGCATCTACCATACACTATATGACCATTACTGGGGATAAGAAACAATCAAATGTGAATGCTCAAGTTCTAGTCATGGTGTTACTAGTTGTTCAGCTCCATCATTGCAAATTTCTAGGATGGTAATGGCTTATGTATATATTTTTTAAGTTCTCTTTTAAATTAAGATACTTTTTTTCTGTTACAGTTGATATTCAATATTGTTATATTAGTTTCTGTTGTACAGCAGTGTTAGACATTTACATAACTTATACAGTGATCCCTTCAATTAGCCTAGTACCAATCTGGCTCTATGTATAGTTATTACAATATATTGACTATATCCACTATGCTGTGCTCTACATTCCCATGACTATTTTGTAACTACAAGTTCTTTTTTAATCCCTCCTCCTTTTTCAACTAGTTTTTTAATGCCTCCACCCCCTGGCAACCATCGATTTGTTTTCTGATTTCATGAGTGTGTTTCTTTTTTTTTTTAATGTCCTTTCAATTTCACATATAAGTGAGATCATATAGCATTTATCTTTCTCAGTCTGATTTATTTCACTTAGAATAACACCCTCTAGGTCCATTCATGTTGTCACACAATGTAAAATTTCATTTTCTTTTAATGACTGGGTAATATTTCATTGTATATATTTCATTGATGGGTACTTGAGGTGCTTCCATATCTTGGGAATTATAAATAGTTTTACAGTGAACATAGTGGTGAATATATCTTTTCAAACAAGTATTTTGTATTTTTTTAGTAAATACCCAAATTACAGTTGCTGGGTCAGAAGATGGCTCTACTATTAATTTTTTTAGGAACCTCCAAATTGTTTTCCATAGTTGCTGCACCAATTATAACTCCTTCAGTGTATGAGGGATCCATGTTGTCTTCATCCTTGCCAAAACTTGTTTGTTGATTTATTGATGATAGGCATCCTGACAGGTATGGGGTGATATCTCATTGTAATTTGAATTTGTATTTTTTGGAAGAACAATGATGTTGAGAATTTTTTTCATATCTCTTTTGGCCATGTGTATGTCCTCTTTGAAGAAAGGTCCACTGCCCATTTTTAATTGGATTATTTATTATTTATTGGTGTTGAGTTGTTTAAGTTTTTTATAAATTTTGGATATTAACCCTTATCCATTGTGCCATTGGTGAATATCTTCTTTCATTCAGTAGGCTGTCTTCCTTTGCTTGATGGTTTCCTTTGCTATTCAAAATCTTTTACTTTCATGTGTCCACCCCACCTTTTTTTTAATTCTTTGTTGGAGGATATTCAGCAGAAAAAAAAATATATCATAAGAGCAGTCTCAGAAAGTTCACTGCCTCTTTTTTCTTCTAGTAGTTTTATGGTTTCAAGTCTTACATTTAATTCTTTATTCTGTTTTGAGTTTATTTTTGCATATGGTGTAAGAAGATGGTACAGTGTTTTGGGGTTTTTTTTTGCATGTATCTAATTTCCCCAAAACCATTTATTGAAGTGACTGTCTTTACCCCACTGTATGTTTCTGTTTTCTTTGTCACAGATTAAATAATCATATAGGTGTGGGTTTATTTCTGGGCTCTTTATTCTAGTATATGTGTTGATGAAGCGATCCCTGTGCTCTCTATTCTATTCCATTATTCTATGTGTCTGATTTTATAGCTGTACCATGCTGTTTTGATTACTGTAGCCTTTTAGAATAGTTTGATATTAGGCAGTATGACACCTCCTGTTTTGTTCTTATTTATCAAGATTGCTGTGACTATTCAGGGTCTTTAGTGATTCCATATAAATTTTAGGATTATTTGTTCTAGTTCTGTGAAAAATGCCATTGGTATTTTGATAGGAGTTGCATTGAATTTACAGATAGCTGTGGATAAGATTAACATTTTAACAATGTTAATTCTTCTTTGTTATGAGCACAGTGTATGCTTCCATTTATTAGTATCTTCTTTGAGTTCTTCAGTACATATCTTACAACTTTTTTGAGAACAGGATATTTACCTTCTTGAATAAATTTATTCCTAGGTATCTTATGCAATTATAAATGGTATTGTTTTCTTAATTTCTCTTTCTTGATAGTTAATTATTGTCATAAAATACAATCAATTTCTGAATACTAATTTTGTGTCCTGCTACTTCACTGAATTTATTTAACAGTTCTAAAATTTTATGGCAGACTCTCACATTTTGTATTTATAGTATCATGACATCTGCACATAATGAGAGTTTCACTTCTGTTTTTTCAATTTGTATGAGTTATATATTTTTTTCTTGTCTGATTGCTGTGGCTAGAGCATCCAGTACTGTGTTGAATAAAAGTGGTAAAAGTGGGCAACCTTGTCTTGTTATTGATTTTTAAAAGTGTGCTTTTAGTTGCTCCCTCATGAGTATTATGTTAGCTGTGAATTTGTTATATATGGCCTTCATTATGTTGAAGTATGTTCTCTTTATTTTCACTTCGCTGAGAGATGATATCATAAATGGATGCTGGATTTTTTCTTGCTTTTTTGGCACTTATTAATATGATCACATATTTTTATCTTTTATTTGGTTTAGTTGGTGTATCACATTAATTGATATGAGGATATTGAACAAACATTGCATCTCAGGAATAAGTCTCACTTGATTATGATGTGTGATCATTTTAATGTATTACTAAATTTGGTTCACTAATATTTTGTTGAGGATATTTAGATTTATGTTCATCAGGGATATTGGCCTATAATTCTTTTCTTTTCTGTAACGTCTTTGGTTTTGGAATCAGGGTAATGCTGCTCTTGTAAAATAAGCTTAGAAGCTTTTTCTTCTCTTGAATTTGTTGGAATAGATTGTGAAGGATTAGTACTTTTTTTTTAATGTTTGATAAAAATTTACCTGTGAATTTAACCCATCAAGGACTGTTGTTTGATGGGAGTTTTTTGATTATTGATTTGATTTTGTCAGTAGAAATCTATTGGTTCAGTTTTATTTTATTTTTTATAGTTTAGTCTTGAAAGATTGTATGTTCGTAGGAATTTATTTATTTATTCCAGATTGCTAAGCTTATGGCATATAATTATTTGTAACATTTTTTATAATCTTTTGTATTTCTATTGTGTCAGTTGTCTTTAATTTTTTATTTTATTTGAGTCTTATATATATATTTTTTTGTTTGTTTACTTGATGAATCTGGCTAAAGGTCTATCAATTTTGGTTATTTTTTCAAAGAACCAGCTCTTGGTTCCATTGAGCTTTTTTATTTTTGTGAATCTATTTTATTTATTTTCATTTTGATTTTTATTAGTTCCTTTCTTCTACTCACTGTAGGCTTTGCTTTATGTTCTTTTCTAGTTCATTTTAGTGTAAGGGTAAATTTTTTATTTAAGACTTTTGTTCATTTCATGAGATAGGCCTGCATTGTTATGAATTTCCCTCTTAGAAGTATTTTTGCTGTGTCCCACAGATGTGGGATCATTGTGTTTTCATTTGCATTTATTTCAAGTATCTTTTGGTTTCTTTCTTAATTTTAATGAGTAGGTTGATCAAACATACCATTTTAGACAGGAGAGAAAACAATGGTACTGTCCCATTTCAAAGGTACATGTGGTCAGCCTACTAAAATCTTGAATTTAGACTAGTGAGACTATGATGACCATATGTACCATTTTAAATAAGATAGTACCATTGTTTTCTGTCCCATTTTAAACAGTACATCTGGTCAGCCTGTTATTGACCCACTTATTATTTAGTAGAATTTTATTTAATCTTTATGTGTATGTTTTTCATTTTTTAAAACAATTTATTTATATTATTGTTTGAGAAAAGGTGAGAGAGAGAGAGAGATACAGACAGACAGACAGACAGAAGAGGAGAGAGTCCAAAGCAGTCTCTGTAATTGTACATCATTAGTTGTGAAATGTTTGCATTCCACACAGGTGGACATGGGGCTGCACAGGGTAGGAACTGAACTGGGGACCTCCCGCATGGGAGGTGAGAACCTTCACTGTAGAGACATTCCGACCACAGTTCAGCATATGGTTTTGCATGGACCAGGACTGAGATTTGATTTTTGGACTTCATGCCTGCAAGGTAAATGCTAAACATGTTGAACTCTCCCTGTATCCCCTGTTGTTTTTTTTTTTGAAATTGATTTCTAGTTTCAAACTATTGTTGTCAGAGAAGACCCTTGATATAATTTCAATCCTCTTAAATTTGTGGAGACTTTTGTATGGCCTCACATGTGGTCTATCTTGGAAAATATTCCATGTACATTTGAAAAAAATGTGTATTTTGCTGTTTTGTGATAAAGTGCTTTAAAAATATCTATTAAGTCTATCTGGTGTAATGTGTCATTTAATTTACTTTTTTCTTGCTGATTTTTTAAATTTTTTTGGTGGGGTCTGGAAGATATGTCCATTGGTGTCAATGGGGCATACAAGCCACCTAAAATGATTGTGTAATGGTCGACCATTCCCTTTACGTGAGTTAATATTTGCTTTATATATTAGGTGCTCCTATGTTGGGTTCATAAATGCTTACAAGGTTTATATTCACTTGTTAGATTGAGCTCTTTATTATTATGTAATGTTCCTCTTCATCTCTTGTAGCCATTGTTTTGGTCTATTTTGTCTGATATAAGTACTGCTACCTCAGTAGTTTTATTTTTGTTTTCATTTGAATAAAATATCTTTTCATTTTTTAATTTTAATCTGTTAGCATCTTTTGATTTGAAGTGAGTCTCTTGTAGACAGCATATGTAAGGGTCTTAGTTTTTTATTCATTTAGGTATTCTATATCTTTTGACTAAAGCATTTAATCTCTTTACATTTAATCTGATTATTGATAAGTACATAGTTATTGCCATTTTATTTTTTACCTTTATATATATTTTTCTCCCATTCTTCTTCTTTAAGAAGTCTGGTTAACATTTTTTTATAATACTGGTTTGGTGGTGACAAATACTTTTATCTTTTTGTTGTCTGGAAGACCGGTTATTTCCTCTTCAATTTTCTTTTCTTTTTTAAATCTTTATTTATTTATTTTATTTTTAAAATTTTCATTAAAATAAAGCTAACATACAATATTGTGTTAGTTTCAGGGGTACAGCACAGTTATTCAACATTTCTATATCTAAAGAATTGATCACCATGATAAACCTAGAAACCATCTGACACCATTCTATTCTACCACAATATTATTGACTATATCCCTTGTGCTGTATATTACATCTTAATTAATTATTTGTTTTATACCTAGAAATTTGGACCTCTTGTCCCCATTCACCTTTTATTACCATTTATATATTTTTAAATTACAGTTGACATTCAATATTAGTTTATATTAATTTTTAGGTGTACTCCATAGTGCTTAGATATTAATATAATTTAAGAAGGGATCCCCCTGACTAGTCTAGTACCTACCTGGCACTATATATACTTAGTTCTATATCATTGACTATATTCTCTATGCTTTACTTTACATCTACATGACTATTTTCTACTAATTTGTACTTCTTAATTCTTTAACTCTTTTGACCCTGCCCCCAAAACTCTCCTATCTATCACCCCAACAAATCTAGTATGTACCTGACATCATACATACTTATTATAATATTATTGACTAGATTCATTTTGCTAAACCCTACATTGTCACAACTACTTTGTAACAATCAATTTGTACTTTACTTTTTGATAGAGGGGCTTATTTATTTTTTAATTGTTAAATTTATTGGGGTGACATTGGTTGGTAAAAATTATAGGCTCCAGGTATAAAATTTTACATTATATCATCTATGTATGGCACTGTGTGCTCAATTTGTACTTCTTAATCACTTTCCCTTATTTTACTCATATATCCAAACCTCCTTCAATGTGGCCACCATCAAAATGTTTTCAGTATCTATGTGTTTGTTTCTAATTTTTTGTTTATTTTGTTCTTTAGATTCCATACACAAACAAAATTGCATTGTATCTGTCTTTCTCTGACTTACTCTCCACTCAGCAAAATACTTTTTAGGTCCATCCATGCTGCTGTTGAAGGAAAGAACACATTTCTTAGCATTACCAAGCAGTATTCCAATGTATAAACGTACCACAACCACTTTATTTATTCTTTCTTCCAAAGAAAGCCAGCTGCCTCCACATTTTGGCCATTGTAAACAATGCTGCAATGAACATATGGTTGCACACATCCTCTTAAGTTCACATTTTGGGATTCTTTGGATAAATATCCAGAAGTAGTATTACCGGGCCCTTTGACTTTTGTTATAGCCTTTGTTTTAAAGTTTATTTTGGCTGGTATAAGTATTGGTACTGCAGCTTTTTCTTAATTTTTATTTTTATTAAATAACTTTTTCTGTTCTTTTACTTCTAGTCTCTGTGTGTCTTTAAATCATAAGTGAGCCTTCTGTAGACAGCAGTTTTGCTTTCTTAACTATTCAGCCCTCCTATATCTTTTTTTTTAAAGATTTATTTTATTGATTTTTGACAGAGAGAAACAGAGACAGAGAGAAGGAGGAGGGCCCAGAGCAGTCTCCACAGTTGACATTAGTTTTCCATATAGTTTCACTCCACAGGCGGGCACAGGGTTGCGCAGGGCAGGAACTGAGCTGGGAGCCTCCCACATAGGTCCCGGCAAGAACTGAACTGGGGGCACACCCCAGTTCAGCATGTGGGTTCGCACGGGCCGGGGCCGGGACTCAATCCTCGGTCCTCAGAGCTTCAAAGCGAGCGCTTCACTCGCTGAGCCATCCCAGCTTTCCCACTATATCTTTTAATTGCAGCTATTAATCCATTTACATTAGAAATAAATGTTAATGTATGTAGCTATTGCCATTTTATTATTCATAATTTTGATCTTTTTGTAGGGGATGGACTTAAATCTTTTCAACATTCCTTGTAATACTGGTTTACTTTTTTTTTTAATTTATTTTTATAGTTTGGTTTTCTTGACAGAGAGAGAGAGAGAGGTACAGAGTAAGAGACAGAGAGAAGGAGGAGGGCCCAGAACAGTCTCCATAGTTGCACATCGTCGGTTTTTCCACATAGTTTTATTCTACAGGTGGGCTTGGGGCTGCACAGGGCAGGAACTGGGCCGGGGTCTTCACCCCAGTGAGAACCAAACTGGGGGCACTCCCCAGTTCAGCATATGAGTCCGCACGGGCTAGGGCCAGGATTAGATCCTCGACCCCAGGGCTGCAAAGTGAGCAATTAACCCACTGAGCCATCCCGCCTTCCCCGATACTGGTTTCCTTTTGATGAACGTGTTTGTGTTTTTTTCTTGTGTTCAAAGCTCTCTATCTGTCCTTCACTATTAAATGATAGCCTTGGGGATGCTGGGACAGCTCACTGGGTTGAGCACTCACTTTGCAGCCCCAGGATCCAAGGATCAAATCCTGGCCCCTGCCCATGTGGACCCATATGCTGAACTTGGGTGTGCCCCAGTTTAGCTCTTGCCGAGGCCCAGGAGGCCACAGCCTTGTTCCTGCCTTGTGCAACCCTGCACCTACCTGTGGAATGAGGCTATGTTGAAAGGTGATGATGTGCAACTATGGAGACTGCTCTGGACCCTCCCCCTTCTCTCTGTCTCTGTCAAAAAAAGAAAACAATAAAAATAAATCTTTAAATGATAGCTTTGCTGGGTAGAGCAGTCTTGGTTGTAGGTTCTTGATTTTTATCATGACGAATATTTTGTACCAATTATTTCTGGTCTGCAATATTTCTGTTAAGAAATCACCTGACAATCTGATGGGATCTCCCTTATAAGTTACTACTTTCTATTTTTTTTTTTATGTTTTTAAGATTTTCTCTTTCTCTTTAATCTTTGATGTTTTAATCATAATGTGTCTTGGTGTGGGCCTGTTTGATTTCATCTTGTTTGTGACTGTCTATGATTCCTGGATTGTATATCAATATTATTCACCAGGTTTGAATATTTATCAGTCATTATTTTTTGGAATAGTTTCTCAATATCCTTGTTTTCTCTCTTATCTTTCTAGTGCCTTTATGATGCTAATTTACACTTGATGTTGTCCAAAGAAGCCCTTAAACTATCCTACTACTTTTTAAAAATGGTTAATTGATATTTTAATTGGATGTTTTCTGTACTTTATCTTTAAAATTGGGAATTGCATCATCTGCTTTATTTAATTTGCAGGTGATTCTAGTGTATTATCACTTCAGTTATTGAATTTTTTACTCGTAGGTATTTATTCTTATGTTTTCTATATCCATTTTTATGCTTACTGTTGTTGAGTTGACATTCTTAAATAATTCGTCAACACTTCCCCTATGTGTACTGAGTATCCTTATAATCACTGTTTTGAACTCTGTGACTGGTAGGGTACTTTCCTCCATTTTGTTTAGTTTTTCCTGGAGTTTTTTTATGGTTATTTTATTTGAGATATATTTATTTCCTAATTTTGGCTGCCCTTCTGTGTTTGTTTCTGTGTTTTAGGTATATCTTTTATTAATACATCTCCGAGTCTTGGCTGGGTGGCCTTGTTTAGTAGGAACTCTGTGTCACAATCTCCTTGGTCACTGGCATTTGGTACTCCATGAGTGTCTCTTGTGTGGATTGTGTATGTTCTCCTGTTATAGTTGATCCTTGATTGCTGTTAGCATGTCAGTAGATGGGATTGACCCTAGGCTAACCTTCTGTGGAGTTTTTCCATGTCATAGCTTATAGGCTGCTGTGTGGAACAAGATTCTCCCTAGTGGGCTCTGGTGCTTGCTAAAGCTTCCCTTAGAATGTGCTAATTGTGGGGCTAATTCAACGGTGTTCTGCTGTGGTCTTAAGCCAAACTCGAGGTTTGTTCATGTTGTGGCCTCTCTGGAGAAACTCTTCTACTGGCTTAAGTCATCCACTGCCTGTGACAATCTGGGGATTGCCTGGTCAGAGCTAAAAAGTCATTTGTTGTTGATTGCTATCTCTTCTAAACCTGGAGGAATGTTGAAAAGGCAAAGCTATGAAATGAGAATGTCTGCCACCTTTACCAAGATGGGGGTAGCTCCAAGAAATCCACAGACTTCCCAAAATCATCTCCTGGATACTGAAAAGCTGAGGCATGATAGTGCCTCATGTATTATGCAAGATGAGTGAGACAGGGTCTAAGGGAATCACCAGGATAATACATGTGTTTACCAAGTTAATGTAGATTCTGGTTTGATTCCAGTGCACAGACTAAAGCTACTCAACAAAAATATCAGAACACACTAAGGCAAGCTATCACTTACCTGAAGCCTGCTGACCCCAGATGGTGTGCAACAAGAACACAGTTGGGTTGGGGCTGGCTTTTTGCTGAGAAAGTGCTTCAGGCATTGAGCAAGTTAAGTGAGTTAGGGTCCCAGGGACTCAGCAGGGTGAAGTGAGCAGATAAAGTGGGAAGAGTTCACCAGGCTAATGCAAATTCAGATTGTGTTGTGTGTGCAGGAGCATAACACAGGAAAGGTGATGCCCACCTGCCAGCTTCATGGAGTTTGGTTCTACTCAGAGAAAATGGCAATAATTCCTCCAGTCTTTACCCAGAAGCCACACAGCTCTCTCTTTATATCTCTCTGGTGCCCTCTGAAGCACTGCTCCCCTGACAGAGTCCACAGTAAGTGCCTGTGAGTGAGTCA
>PVKE010045157.1:0-12725 GCA_004027555.1 Craseonycteris thonglongyai | reverse complement strand
TGGTGTTGGAGGGGGACCTGATTCTGGGAGCTGGGCACATAATGCGATGCATGGGTGATGTGATGTGGAGTTGTCCATTGGGAAACTGTCTGATTGTTACCAACCAATGTCACCCCATTAAATTTAACAATAAAAATAAATAAAAATAAATAAATAAATAAATAAATAAATAAATAATTAAAAAACAAAAAAAAACAATAAAATAAATCTTAAAAAAAATGAAATGATAAGATAAAGGAACACAGAATGTACAAAAGAGGTACTGGATGATCTTCATGGACAAATTCTAAAACTTCATGGGGAGGGGATGAGATCCTTAAAGACTGTTAATATAACTGCTCATTTGCTCATCTCATTTATTAAAATGAGTCTCTTGCATAATTAGTATCTATTAGCTGTTCTCTAAGGGCCATAGATGTCTAGAACTGCTGAAAATCCTGGTGATTTAGCCCAGATCAGTACAAATTATATTTCTGTCAAGATATTTGTTAGAATTTCTTGTTATTAATTGGCCAACAAGCTGAAAAAGGTCCACTCACCACTTAATAGTAGAGTGACATTTTTTATGTACATAAATTAATCATTGTTTCTGATGTTTAAGGAGAATATAGGAAAACATAAACATTTTCTGGTGGCCTTGGTGTGAAGTAAAGACATACCCAAGTCAGGTGCTTAAATATCTCTGCCATAACTCATGGCATAATGCATGTTATACAGGAGATGCTCAATAAGTATTTGTTGAATGATTGAATAAATAAATGAGAACTGTCTTTGGTTTGGGTGGAAGGAATTATGCAGTGCTCTTTAAGTGTGCATATTATATTATATATTTATTCTAATGATCATATTGCAGAATTAATGAAGTATACGTTATAGAAGTAAAATGTTAATTAACAGAGTTGGAGGTCTTAAGTTGAGGCAGTAGGTGTATGTGTGCATGTGTGTGTGTGTGATACCCTTAAAATGAAGTGGAAGTCAGTAACAAAGTCTGAGTCACTAAATTCACAAAGTAATCAGAAGGTTTTAAGAGCTGCAAAATCTCTTTTGGGGAGTGCTGGATAGGCTTTGGTATTCAAAAAGAACTTGCTATAAGTTCATCACCATCTAATTGGTTTGTAGAGGCAACCTAAATGTATAAGCACAGGCAACAGCGTTCCTCAATGGAATACTATACAGCTGTTAAAAGCACTATTATGGTTGGAGAATATTTAATTGCATGGAAAGATGTTAACAAGATATTAAGTGAAAAAGAGCAATATAAAAATCATTGTGTGCCAGATTAACTCATTCTATTATGCATAGAAGAAGCCTGGAATAATAATATCTAAAATCATTGCAGACACATGAAAGCTAAAGGAGTTAGTCACCATAAAACCAGTATTACAAGAAATGTTAAAGGGATTTGTTTTTTTTTTTAATCTAGCGTTTTTTATTTTTTTATTGTTTTTGACAGAGAGAGAGAGAGATAGAGACAGAGACAGAGACAGAACTGAACTGGGGGCACTCCCCAGTTCAGCACATGGGTCCGCAGGGGCCGGGCCGGGGCCGGGATTCGATCTTCGGTCCCCGGTGCTGCAAAGTGAGCACTTAACCCACTGAGCCATCCCGGCTTCCCCAGGGACTTCTTTAAGAAGAAGAAAAATACAAAAAATATGAATAATAAAATGGCGATAACTATATATCTATCAACAGTCACTTTAAATGTAAATGGATTAAATGCTCCAATCAAAAGACATAGGGTGGCTCAATGGATAAGAAAACAAGATCCTTACACATGCTGCCTACAAGAGACTCACTTTAGATCGAAAGACACACATAGATTGAAAGTAAAGAGATGGAAAATGATATTTCATGAGGATGGCTATATATAAACAAAAAACGGTGGGGTAGCAATACTAATACCATGCATAAAAGTCTTTAAAACTCAGGCTATGACAAGAGATAAAGAGGGATCTAGTAATCCCACTTCTAGGTATTTATCTGAAGAAACCCAAAACACTAATTTGAAAAGATATGTGCATCCATTGAAGCATATTTACAATCGCCAAGATATGAAAGCAACCTAAGTGTCCATCAATAGATGAATGGATAAAGAAGTGAGACACACACACACATACACACTCACAGAGAGAGAGAGAGAGGAATATTATTCAGCCATAAAAAGGAATGAAATCTTGCCATCTACAACAACATGCATGGACCTATTTTATACAGTGAAATAAGTCATACAGAGAAAGACAAATGTCACATGATCTCTTATATGTGAAATCTAAAGAACAAAATAAATGAACAAAAAACAAAAACAAACTCATAAATACAGAGAATATTTTGAGAGCTGCCATATGGGAGAGGGTTAGCAGGATAAATGAAAAAGGGGTCGTGATTAAGAAATACAAATTGGTAGTTACAAAATAGTCATGAGATTGTAAAATATAGCATAGGGAATATAGTCAATAATATTGCAACAACTATGTATGATGTCAGATGGGTACTAGATTTATTGAAGTGATCACTTCATTATACAAGTGTCTAATCACTATTTTGTACGGTGGAAACTAATATAATATTGTGTGTTAACTAATTGAAAAATAAATAAAATTAAAAATAATACCTAAACTCTAATAAGGATTATTTCTGAGAGGTAGAATCATTGATTTTTTTCCCTTTATGCTTGTATATACTTTTAAATTGTTTTTACAATGAACCCATAATTTTATATGCTATTAAACTAAGGTGACCAGATGTCCCGCTTTTGGCGTGACAGTCCCGATTTTTAACAATTTGTCCTGCATCCCGTGGCGTTTTAAAAAGTCCCGATTTTTGGAAAGAATGCATGACAAACTAGGGAACGGCGGGAGATAGACCAAATTTTTAATCAAGAACCCCCTCCCCTCCGGTCAATGGTGTCCCGCTTTACCAATGTTAAAATCTGGTCACCTTATTAATTAAACTATTTCTTAAAATAAAGAAGACACCCAAAAGTCCCTGCTATTACTGTACTCACTACCCTGTCTGTTTCCACGTCAAACTCAATGTCAACTTCCAGCGTCTCTGACCTTGGATTTATTTACCTGTGCCAAAGAGTCTCCCTCTTGCTTGAGAATGGATTTAATTTTTCCTTTTATTTTAATAAAGCCGCATCCTACCAAACCCTGATTATTTTATTTTTTTAAAGATTTATTTTATTGTTTTTGACAAGGACAGAGACAGACAGAGACAGAGAGAAGGGAGAGGGCCTAAAGTGGTCTCCATAGTTGTACTTCATCAGTTTTTTGACATGGTTTTGTTCTACACAGGTGGGTGGGGGCCACACAGGGTGGAAACTGGGCTGGGGTTTTCCTGCATGGGAAGCACATCCCAGTTTAGCATATTGGTCTGCATGGGCCAGGGCTGGGATTTGATCCTCAGTCCCCAGGGCTGCAAAGCGAGTGCTCAACCTGCTGAGCCATTCTGGGTTCCCCAAGGCCCTAAATCTTAGAGTTATGAACTCAATACCACATCTGCTTTCTGGCATCTGAGCATACTTCTGGTTACCATGAATAATCATGAGGATAGCTCACAGTGGCCACACTCTGTCCTATAGCCTTCAATAGGACAAGGGCAGTTTCTGCAAGGTCACATGGTCTGTGAAGACAGTACCTTTTTTGATGGATGCAATAAGAGACAGAAAGGTCAGAGAGAAGACTGTTACAGGGAATCACTTCAGAACTGACCAAGGCCTGAAGAAAGGTCAAATTAGGCTAGCTACCATTTTAAAGAATACGATTTGACTTGCTTGCTTAATACAGTGTAAATGCCATTATCAATACATACATTATTTTAACATATATATGTTTTGTGAAATTCATAAAAATAGAAATAGTAAATCTGTGAAGAACATTCAATTTTCACACAATTATGCTTGAACCTAATGTATAAGTGAAAATAGGCAATGGTGATAACATCATATAACACTGGAGACAATTTTTAAGCCTACAGGTTCAAAAAATGTTGCCGATTGCCTGAGCTTTGTGCCAGCTCACTTTTATCTGTCTTCTTGCTGTTTTTCATTCAAATTATAACACCTTCTCCTGCAAGATAGATTAACAGTTTCCTTTTTCGAGTTTTAAGTTTATATCGAAAAGCTTAACATAGAGTCATTAGACTTTGGTAAGAGGCCAAATTTAGGCAAAGCAGATAAAAAAATACTTCATGTACAATGAAAGTTCAAATATAGGTGCATGCATGGAGTGCCTGATTGCTATATTTATGAGGACCTGTAGGTTTGTTTTAATTTCTTCCTGCATTTATGAATCCTTTCTTTCTTTTGTTCCTTCATTCGTTCGTTCGTTTGTTCATTCCTTTCTTCCTTCCTTCCCTCTCTCCCTACCTCCCTCCCTTCTGTCCTTTCTTTCTTTTGCTGTCCTTTCTTTTACTGAAGGGTATTTTGTATTTAGTTGGCTTTCATTTCCCCTTCCTTATTCTTTTTTTGAGAGGTGAGAAAGAGAGAGAGAGAAAGGGGGGGGGGGGCGGGCGAGGGCCCAGAGCAATTTCCGTAGTTGTGAATCATTAGCTGAGACATCGTTTTATTCCACACAGGTGACTGTTGAGCCACATGGCGCAGAAATGAACTCGTGGGTCTCCTGCATGGGCGGTGAGAACCTTTGCTGCCATCTGGCGGTTACCAGTTGTGCCACAGTTCAGCATATGGGTTTGCATGGGCTGGGGTGGGGATTTGATCTCATGACCTCATGGTTGCCAGTCAAGCATTCATTCTGTTGAGCTTTCAGGCATCCCTCCTGATTCTTTTGTAATGAGGAAATTAATTTTTTTCTTATCACTCTGATGATTGTTTCAAAAGATAATAAATGTCCTCTACTCTATCGTAGTCATTAATTTATCAAAGGCAGAGTTACATCTTCTTGACTTTGAAGAGGTATAGGTGAATATCTTTGTTTGAAGTTACAGAATGGAGAACACAAAAGAACATTGGTGAATTATGACAATCTGGAGCCCAAAGCTTCTCATTTTAGAGTCATAAAGGCCCACATGGCCACAACTTTTAAACAGGCATTGTCTTTGAAATGTATCCAAATGGGAGTATTTTGCAAATTGGCGACAACATGGATGAACTTGAGCTCATCATGCTAAGTGAGATAAGCAAAACAGAAAAAACTAAGAACCATATGACCTCACTCATAGGTGAAACAGAAAACTGAAAGCAACAAAGAAACAAAAACTCATGGACACAGTCAATAGTTTAGTGGTTACCAGAGGGTAAGGGAGGAGGGCAGTGGGAGAGGAGGGAGGGGGAGCTAAATATATAGTGATGGAAAGAAAGCTGACTGGATGGTGAATACATAATGCAACACATAGAAGAGGTTCTATAGAATTGTACACCTGGAACCCATGTAATGTCACCCCAATAAATTTAACAATAAAAAATATGTATCCAGGTTGGGGAGGTGGTTGGGAGGCAAGTATTATCCTGGGTGGAGGACATTTCACTAATTCCTGACTTCTTGGTTGGATACACATGCTATTATTTCCCCAAGGTCCTAAGAGATCCACTTTTGACTCAACACCCATATTAAATATCCACTATGTGCAGTCATTTATGATGTGTACATAAAAGCAAGATGGACGCCCCTGCTTTCAAGGTGTTTCTGATCCTGAGGTACGCCATTATATAAAACATTACAGACCCATTCATTGGATACTCACAAGGTCCTAAAATATAGATACAGCTGAAAATTTTCAATTTACAGAGGATAAAATTGGGCCTCAGGTAGGGTAAGAGCCACACAATTAGTAAGCAGCTGAGTTGGGAGCTGAGGTCAAATCACTTTGTTTTGAGTCCAGCTAGTTTTATAGTTCTCACCTGGGTTAGGGTGGGTATTACAATCACCCAGGGGTTATTTTAAAATGCTCATTGCTGGTGCCTTCATATGTTCTGGTGTGTACTGCTTGGATTTATATAATTACCTTCTCCCTCTACATGTATTAGACTATGAAGCAAGGTGAAGTGAGGTGGGTAGGAGGGCAGACTCATAAAATATTTACATATATATATATATGTGTGTGTGTGTGTGTGTGTGTGTGTGTGTGTGTGTGTGTGTATTTTTGTCTCAGGTGTTTTTGATATACCTGTTCTATACAACTGATAATACCAATTAAGAAGCACTGAGGTAAATATTTGCATGAGAAAAGATAACAATATAAGCCAGGGTACACTAGGTGCCACTTAGGTAACAGATAATAAGAATGCTATGAATTCAAGAACCAGAAATATCACTTCTAACTTAGGTGGTCAGAAAAGTCTTTTAGAACAAGTTGGGCCTGGAGGATTCAGGGAGTTCCTAAGACTAAATATCATGAGAAACTCAACCATAATTTTCTTCTGAGTGCTACCACTTGCAGTAGCTCTTTGGTCTGAGTCAAGCCAGACAATCTCTCTGAGGTTCAGATTTCTCATCTATAAAATGGGAGTAATAATATGTACCTTCTTAGAATGTAGTGGAGGACTAAATGAGAAAAGAGATTTGGTGCCTGGCGTAGTGCTTACTACATAGCAGCCCCCAACAAAGAGGAGTTTCTCTTCTCTAAGTTCCAAACACATGAACTTCTCCTAATTCTTGGATAACTATACACCCTTTCCCACCTTATCAGGGATGTCCTTGTCTCCTCATCTATAGACCCTGTCTGTCTTTAAGGCTTCTTCTAGAACTTACCGTACAACTTCTAAGAATTCTCAAGGATTCTCTCCCCAGGACAGGATTTTTTTTTTTTTTAATTCTCTTAGGACTCCTCAATTCTTCTACTCTTCCTCTCTTTCCATTTTGTCTAGGGTTGCATTCTGTCCTATCTGCCTCCTTTTCAAAAGCCTGTCTTTGTTCATTGCAATCCCTATCACTGGGCTTTATTTTATTAGCTTCTGAAAAAATTTTGGGCAAACTGCATACAAGAGTCTTGACGTTATTTTTGAGTCTGACATGATCAGGCCTGGACCCTAAATTAGTTACCCTGAGTTGAAGACTTGCTCCAATCACTTGAGATTTTTCTCTAATCTGTAACAGTTAAACTAATCGGATTTAAAACTGACTGAACACTTTTATTATAGCCTGCCAGTGGTATGCATTAAGATTTAACACTGTTTCCTCTTTGAACAGAAAGAAAGTACTTATGGTATGATTATATAGGATTAGAATTTTTCATTAAAAAGGGTTTTAAACACTTCGGCGAGTAAAAGGTAGAATCCTATTTAATGAGTTTTTAAAGGTAGTGAAAGTAAGCAAAGTTTAACAGAACCGTTTTTCCTCTCCTCACATAAAGCCCCCTTTCACTGCAATGTGCTGTGCACAAATCATGGCCTTATGACCTGTGAAGGATTGTCATTTGCACAGAGCAACAGAAGACAAAATCTGTTATAAAATGAAAGAAAGATTATACAGAAATCTAAGAACAGACTAGAATGCTTCAGAGCCTTGAGGTTGGAGAATATCTGAATTACAACTAATGTGATTTTATAGACTCCACACTGAGGAAGGTATTGATGGTCTGTTATTATCTCAAGAGGTGTACGGCCTGAACTCCCACAGAAAGTTTAAGGTCCAGGAATCTGAAGGTGGTTCATGAGGTTTAGAGTCGCCTGTCTGTGTAGGTTCACAGTGGTGGATGTGTGCCCGGGGCTTTCCCTGTGGTGCAATGTTCTTATGGAGGTTGGCAACTGTGGTGCCATTTAATACTGCCCCATCACCACGTGCAAATGCAGAAGCCACAGAATACAAAGCCTGGGCCTCTGGAAACAGGAAATCTAGCCAAAATATTTAACCAAGTAATTTTATCACTGCCTTTGAAATGGCCATGGTATGCATTTTAGTTGGGTTTAGGAGCACACGTATCTCAAATAAAGGACTTGGGTTGAAATAAATCTACCTCAGATCTGTTTACCCAGCAAGATCTAAAGATTCAATTTTCTAAGCATTTCTGAAATATGAGTTTGTTGGAACTGGAGCCAGGCAGCTCAGTGGCAACAGTTTAAGTTTTCTCTGATGTGAACTTTGATAGGAACAGAGTGGCTATTAGAAATGTGTGTACATTCTCATTTATGGCTAATTAGAGGTATTTTTGGGACTGGATACAGGGAAATGTGTCAGGGGCGTCAGCACATTGCATCGCACAATTAAGAAGTGGCATTAAAGCCACATGTATCATACTTGGAAGCAAACTTTGATGAAGACACAGTTGCAGAATTGTTGTGTATATATTCTCATTTATAACTCATTAAAAGTATTTTTTATCTGGTATCTAGGAAATGTGACATGAATGTCAGCAAAATGTACTATACTCACAGTTACACCTCAATTATGAAAAAAACAGATCACCAGCATGAACTTGCGTGATTCTTGAAGAGTTAGGGTGATCAGCAAGCTGGGAAGGGAGTCCTCCAGGCCAGGTAGGGCATCTAGGAGGAGTGGGGAGTTTGTCAGGCCTACCCTGTCCCTTCAGTATCCAGGCAGAATTGTTGCAGCTATTCTGTTTCTTTCCCTTTTTCTTCTTTCCTCCTCTTTTTTCTTCTCTCTCTTTCTCCTTCTCTTCTTCCTTCCCTTACTCTTTGTCTCTCTCTTTTTTTCTTCCATCTCTTCTGGTTTTCTTTCTTCCTACAAGTACAACCTGCCTGAGCTGAGTGGTTAACCAGGCCAAAGGGACACTGAGGCATATCTTTTCTTCCTGCCTAACTAAAGGCTGTTGGGATCTTCTAAGCCTTTCAGCTATTTTTCTTTTTTTACAATCAGTTACAAAGAAATAATAATAACAATAACAGCTAATCTTTATATAACGTTTCCTATGTGCCAGGCACCATTCTGAAAGTTTTTTCTATATTTCTCATTTAATTTTCTTCACAGCCCAATGCAATAGGCACTATATAATTATTCTCTCCATCTGTAAGATGGAGAAATTGAAGCCCAAAGAAATAAAATAACCTGACCAAGATCACATAATTGTAGGTGACAGAGGCAAGATCTGGACGTAGCTGTGTGGCTCCTGAGTCTATATTCTGCCAAACTGCTTCTTCATTTTTCTTTTGTTTTGATATTTATTGCTTCAATGCTTTTGTGATGCATATTGTAAAATTTAAAACAAAAAAAGTGTTAGGAGGAAAGGAAAAGCCTACCTGAAATTCCATATCCAGAGATGATTAGCACCATTAGCATGTTGGTAACTACCCTTCTTTCTTTTCTCATGGGCGTGTATTCATATTTGTGTGGCTTTATCTGAGTGTCATATATGTGGGTCTTTTAATAAGGTCCTCTGTTTCTTTCTTTTACTAACCTTATCCCCTCCATTCCCACAACCTCAACCACATTTAACAAAGCAGTAGTATCCTTTTAAAAGTTTACATATACGATTTAAATGTAAATACTTATATACACATTTTCAAATAAGTATATTCATATAAAGATATAGGGCTCTTTTCCTTATGTATACACTTTTTAAAATAAGTGTATTTACATACAGATATAGGGCTTTTGGGGGAGACTATTTTTTATATTACAAAATGAGGTCATATTACATACATTGCTCTGCATTGTGCATTTCTTTTTTTTAAAGATTTATTTTGTTTGAGAGAATGAGAGAGAGAGAGAGAGAGAGAGAGAGAGAGAGAGAGAGAGAGAGAGAGAGAGAGAGAGAGATAGGGGTGGTAATCTCCATAGTTGTACATCATTAGTTGTGACATGGTTTTATTCCACACAGATGGATGGGGGTGAGGGGGCACTTGGGACAGGAACTGAACTAGGGTCCTCCTGCATGGGAGGTGGGAACCTTTGCTGCCATCCCGGGAGTTGGTTCCCAG
Organism: Craseonycteris thonglongyai; assembly: GCA_004027555.1. Taxonomy (NCBI): domain Eukaryota; kingdom Metazoa; phylum Chordata; class Mammalia; order Chiroptera; family Craseonycteridae; genus Craseonycteris; species Craseonycteris thonglongyai. Next base: position 2,890 of record PVKE010045157.1, on the reverse strand, counting down.
TTGCCCAGAGGTTTAGCGTATGGGTTTGCACAGCCAGGCAGGATTCCATCCCTAGACCTCAGGGTTGCAAGTCCAGCGCTTAACCTGGCTATCCCCTGCTTTTCTTTCTGAAAAGTACGTCACGGGAATTTCTCTCATTAACTGGATTGACTTACCTCACTCTTTTTAATGGTTGCCCGCTTTTGAATTGCATCGTCAGTTTCATATACTCTTGCAATATCACAATTCTGCCTAGTTAATATTTTTCTTCTATACATAGTGTTTTAGCTTGGCTTTCCAAGGAGAGGGTACGCGTGCAAGTAGATCATTAGGAAAGTGAGGCAGGAATTAGGAGTAAGAGACTGAGGAAATTGAGACAGAATGCAGGAACGTCAACGCAGAGATCCTTTGTAGAGTGGGTGCATGCTGTGGGCCACTTGGTTTGCCCTGAGAGGTCTTCCCTAGAGAGCTTTAGAATTCTGGCATTTAGCTACTGACTCACATCTTCAGCCATCAGGAAATGCCCCTCACAGCACACCACCTGCGCGGTGGCAGGATGCGCATGCACAGGGGCCGGGCTGCCTGGGAGGACCAGAAGTGTGTGCCCACTTAGCCTCTGCCAGGCGAGGCACAGCACCAGTGCACAGAGTTAAGAGGGGGTGGAGAGGAAAGGAGGCTTTTAACACGACGTAACACCTGCTTTCTTCACCCTGGGGGTCCACGGTTGTTACACAGGGAACTATAATCCTTCCTTGTGGCAATGGTTATAAGAATGGATCTCATACCGACTTTTTACTGGGTGACTCTGCACAACACGTCACTGTCTTTGCAACCATCACACGAGGTAGGCATTCTCTGTAGCGGCCAACGGAAGCCCAGAGAGATTATGAGAGAGAGGCCGTTTGTACTGTGTCCTCTTTGTATCCCTAGTGGTTAACTCCACGCCTGCCGCTTAACTACACGATAATCAGTCTGTATGTTTTCTACTTTTTTTTTTTATTTTTACATTTAGTGAATTTAATCTTCAAAGATGGGATTACAAAGTTAACATCTACAGCATCCATTTTTTTTCTTGCTCTTATAAAAGACATCGTTTTCTTCTTCATTTTTTTGTATCACAAAAGTAGAATGTTTAAGTTCAGATCTTGGTGTGGGATGAACGGCAGGTCTGCACCTCTGACTCCGGTGCAGGGACTGGCGACATGGCTCACAGTGGAACCATCCAGTGGCTGTCCTTCTCATAGAGGTCAGGGATCACTCCCGTAGGGGAGTTGACCATGTGCACGGTGTTCTTACCAAGCAGCTGGAACTCACCGTCTAGTAGACAAGCTGCTCCCCAATGCTGTGGTTGGGCCAGATGATGGGGCCTGTGTGACTGAGCCCGCATGGGGGTGCCCAGCAGGGACGTGGTGTGGCACTTCCTGAGGTAGGCGTGGCAGTGTGTGGCCCTGCTTCCTCACCACGCTGTGAATGTGGTTCGGCCATGCCCATGGGGTCAAAGAAGTCCCAGAGATGCGAGATGGAGGTGTCAGCCCCAGGCACCAGCACGCACTGGACGTCCTCATATAAGGTGGTCACCACCTCCGCCGAGACGTTGGTGACCTGGCTGCTGGGGAGCAGAGCTTGTTGTGGGCAGCCACCCCGCCACCGATGCACAGGCTGCTGGTGATCTGTGAGAGGCCGCTGACCCAGGGCTGCTGGAATGGACTCGGGGAGACACACGGGGCGGCTGTCATCAGGCCATTGGGTCAGTGACCAGTGAGGAACAAAGGCTGCATCTTTCTCTTAGGTTGTATCCCTGGAAGAGTCTCTCCCAGGGCCAGGAGGGTAGGTTCGTTCAGGAAGCCATGGCGCCGGAAGCCTCCAACCAAGGTCTCGAGGAAAGAGGAGACTGGTCACCACCCGAGAGCCACCCTCGTCTCTACTTCTAAAGGAACGCTGCGGAAGTAACTTGCGCCAAGTTACACACCCCATATGCGGCAAATCCAATAATTACACCCAGGGGCTTTCTGCCTCCAAAGCCTATGTGTCTTCTATTAAAACCAGTGGTCTTTAATCCCGCCCGGCCCTCACATACATCCTAAAAGAATTTTGTAAAACTTCTTGCACATGTTAATGCAGAATATGTAAAGTAGTTTATCTTAAACTGAAACTTTTTTTTTAATAGGACAAAGGCATATTAAACATGTTATAAAATGAAATAAGGTGCACAGAGGCCACATTTAGTATGTTTAGACTATAATGTTATGATATAATAAGTTTTAATTATTATTATTATTTTTTGACTTTGACATTTTCTTTTTATTTATTTATTTATTATTGTTAAATTTAATGGGGTGACATTGATGACATTTTCATTGTCTAATCTCAAAGGGTGGTTCATGGCCAAAGGTTCCTGTAGCTAGTATATCTTTTCATTCATTAAAATATTCTTTTTTTTTTTTAATATTATTATATTTTATTGTTAAATTTAATGGGGTGACTTTGGTTGGTAACAATTAGATAGTTTCCCGATGTACAACTCCACATCACATCACCCGTGCATCGCATTATGTGCCCAGCTCCCAGAATCAGGTCCCCCTCCAACACCATATATCTGGTGCCCACTCCCCCCTCCCCACACAAATCTCCCTCCCCCCCTCCTCCCTCCTCTCCAGGTAAACACCAAACCATAGAGTGTGACCATAATGCTGGTGCCCTCTCCCACCTCCCCCCCATCTCTCCCTCCCCCCTCCTCCCCTTCCCTCAGGCAATCACCAAGTTATTGGGTGTGTCCATAGGTCTCTGTGTCTTTGTAACTTTCAGTTTTATATTCCACCTATAAGTGAGGTCATATTTTTCTGGATTCTTTCAGTCTGACTTATTTTGCTTAATAAGATGGTCTCTAGGTCCATCCATGTTGCCAGAAATG
>PVKE010045156.1:0-12724 GCA_004027555.1 Craseonycteris thonglongyai | reverse complement strand
CACGTATATGTGGTTCTCTCTGCACTTGATCTTTTGCAATTGATCTCAAGTTTCAATGCTTTGTGGTCTGAGAATACACTTGGTATGATTTGGATGCCCTTAAATTTGGTGAGGTTGGATTTCAGTCCCAGGATATGGTCTATCCTTGAAAATGTTCCATGTGCACTAGAGTAAAATGTATAGCCCTTTGCTGTAGGATGAAATTACCTGTAAATGTCAATTATGTCCATTTCCTGCAATGTATCATTTAAAGCTGCAATCTCCTTATTTAGTTTCTGCTTCGATGATCTGTCCAATGTTGTCATGGGGGTGTATAGATCCCCTACTATAATTGTATTTTTGTCAAATTCTCCTTTTAGATCTGTTAGTAGTTGCTTTATAAATTTTGGTGCTTCCTGATTCGGAGCATATATATTGATGAGTGTGATGTTTTCTTGTTGTATTGTCCCTTTTATCAAGAGGTAATGTCCATCTTTATGTCTTATTATTTTTTTTATCCTGATGTCTTTTTCATCAGAAATCAGTTGGGGAAGCCGGGGTGGCTCAGTGGGTTAAGTGCTCTCTTTGCAGCACCGGGGACGAGGGATCGAATCCCGGCGCCGGCCCATGTGGAACCATATGCTGAACTGGGAGCTCCCACAGTTCAGTTCTCTCTCTGTCTCTGTCTCTGTATCTCTCCCTCTCTGTCAAAAATAAATAAATAAATAAATAAATAAATAAATAAATAAATAAATAAGAATATATTTAAAAAATTAAAAAAGAAATCAGTATGGCCATTCCAGCTTTCCTCTGACTGCCATTTACCTGGAGTACTGTTTTCCATCCTTTAACCCAGAGTCTATATTTCTCCCTGTGGCTGAGGTGTGTCTCTTGTAGGCAGCATATGTTTGGATTTTGTTTTTTAATCCAGTCCGCTACCCTGTGCCTCTTCATTGGTGAATTCAGTCCATTTACATTCAGGGTGATGATTGATATATGAGGATGTCCTGTATCCATATCTTCTTTCCTTTTTATTTTTTTGTTGTCCCAACTTTTCTCCATTTATTTTGATTTCTGGATTCAGGTCGGATAGCCTCCTTTAGTATTTCTTGGAGTGCCGGTTTTGAGCTGGAGAATTCCCTCAGCTTCTGTATATCTGTAAAGGCCTTAATTCCTCGTTCATATGTAAAGGTTAATTTTGCGGGATAGTTAATTCTTGGCTGGAAATTTCTCTCTTTTAATAGTTTGAAGATTGGGCTCCACTCCCTCCTGACTTGCAGAGTTTTCTGCTGAGAAGTCTGATGACAGCCTGATAGGTTTTTCTTTGAAAGTTACGTTTTGTTTTTCCCTGGCAACCTTGAGGATTTTTTCTTTGTCATTGATTTTTGTCATCTTCAGAACAATGTGCCTTGGAGGAGATCTGCTAGGGTCTAGGTAGTTAGGGCTTCTGCTTTCCTCTTGGATTTGGGGCTGTAATTCCTTCCACAGGTTAGGGAAATTTTCATCCACTATTTGTTTTAGTAGACTCTAAGAAGATTTCATCTCACTTCCTTCTGGTACCCCTATTATTCTAATATTGTTCTTTCTGATGGAGTCAGAAAGTTCTTGTAGGGCTCTTTCATTTCTCTTGATTTTCCTTTACCTTTCTTCTTTCCTCTGTGACATTTCCATGTTTGTATCTTCAATTTCACTCATCCTTTCCTCTAGCTGGTCAGCCCTGTTTCCTATGCTGGTCAGTTCTTTTTTCAGCTCTCCCATGATGCCTTTCATTTCAAGGAGTTCCTATTAGTTCTGCTCTAGCTTCTCAATTTTTTTGGAAAAGTACTCATTTTGCTCAGAAAATTTCTTGTTGAGGTCATTTAACTGTGTCTGGGTACTTTGCCAGTATTGAGTGAGCTCCCTGAGTGTCTTGATTAATGCAGCCCTGAATTCTGTTTCACTTAGTTTTGATTCCAGGTGTGCAAGGTCCTTTACTAAAGACTGCCCCTGATCTTCTGTAGGGGCTTTGGATTCTGAGGTGTGCATTGTGTTTGATGTGGTTCTTTTTGCTTTATGCATGAGTCTGTTTTCCCTCTGGGGCTTTGCCTATGAGATGGGCTTCTCTTTATTTGTTCTTTTGGGCTCTGTTGTAGTAGAAGGAGATTTTGGGAGAGGGTTGGGGGAAGCAGACAGCTTCTGTGTCCTGAGGCACTTCAGGTTGCTGTCTTAGCTGTTAGACAGCAGGGTAGTAAAGGTGTGGCCAGGGGTGGGGGCATGTGAGTAGGAGCTAGGGCGGGCCTGAGACACAATAGCAGATTTTTCTTTCCACAGGGGGGCTGGTGGTTCAGTGCAGGCAGGGCGCAGGAGCTCCGTTCTTTCTCTCCTCCGCCTGGCTGCCCCTCCTTCAATCATATCTGTAAGCCATGCCCGCAGGGCAGCACTTGGTTGGGCTGGGCCTTGGCAGAGGCCCCGGTCATCCGCGCAGTCCTGCGCACAGGCAATGACACCACGGCGACCAGATCGGTCGCCCAGTTGCACACATGGGCTGCAACGCCCCTGAGGCCCGGTGGGCGGGACGCCAAAAGCCCGGATGCGCGCTCACAAGCAGGCAGCAGTGCTGCAGGAGCCCAATGGGCAGGGCGCTGAAAGCCTGTCTTGCGCGCAGGCAGTGGGGCTATGGAGACCTGGTGTGCAGGGCGCCAAAAGCCCGGTAGCACGCTGGTGAGCAGGCAGCGATGCCGTGGTGGCCCAGTGGGTGGGGCGCCGAAAACCCGGGTGCGTGCACACAGCGATGCAAAGCATAGTGGCCCAGTGGGGGGGGGGGTGCTGAAAACCCAGTTGCACACTTGCATGCTGGCAGCGTTGCCGCAGCGGCCTGGTGAGTGGGGCATCAAAAGCCCAACTGCACGCTGGCATGCAAGCCAAGGTATCGAGGCGGCCCAGCGGGCAGGGCCCTGAAAGCCCAGCTGCACGCTGGCAGCGGCTCCATGGCAGCCTGGTGGGTAAGGCGCCGAAAGCACTGTGCACACAGGCTATAGCTTGGGTGGCAGCCGCTCTATTCTCCCGGCTCTGTTGAGACCGCCGGATTCACTCCAAGCACGTCCAATGCAGCTATGCCCACTCCAGCCCCAGCCCTCACTCCAAGAGCCCTGTCTTCAGAAGGCGCTCCCTCACAATCAATCTCCTCCGTAAATCATGGGTGCTGAGTTGTTGTGGGCTGGTGCCCTGCTCTCACCCCGTCTGCCAGGAAGTACAGCCGCCCTGCTCCACAGTCTCTGTTCCACTTTAGGCTCTGTGATCTGATTAGGGCACTGTGTGCTGTCCCTTGAGTTCAGATGTTAAATTGTCCACAGTCTTGTGGGGATTCCACGCTCCCTAGGTCTCGGCTTCCAGCCCGCCCTCGATCCAGCTCCACTTTGACTATAGTCCCCCAATCCCCCTTTGTTTTTGCCAGCCCCAGGCCGTGCTCCGAGTCTCTGTCCCCGAACCGCTGCTTCCCTTTCCCTCTCCCGCTCTCCCCTTTTTTCTCTAACCTTTGTGTGTTGTTCCGTGTTGTGTGGTTCTCTTAGTTGAGGTTTCTTCTCAGGGTTTCCCCTGTGGATTCCCCTCTGTTCACAAGGCCCTTCACAGGCAGTTATCAGCATTCTCCTCTCATGCCGCCATCTTTGATCTCCTCTATGAGTTTTTATATCTTTGTTTTTCTTGTTTCTTTTTTTACTTTCAGTTTTATATCTCACATATGAGTGAAGTCATATGGATCTCAACTTTGTCTGTTTGAGCTAATTCACTAGCATGATAATCTTAAAATTCATTCATATTACCACAAATGGCTGTATTTCATCTTTTCTTTCAGCCAAATAATAGTCCATTGTGTATATGTATCACATCTTCTTTATCCAGTCATCTATCAGAGGACACTTTGGTTGTTTCCATGTGTTGGCCACCATGAATAATGCTACAATTAACATCAGCACACATATATCTTTAGGTAAAAAAGTTTTCAGGTTTCTTAGGTACTCAGAAGAAGAATTGCTGAATCACACAGTATTCTATTCTTAATTTTTTGAGGAACCTCCATGCTGTTTTTCATAGTGCCTGTCCCAATTTACATTCCCATCAACAGTGTATGAGGGTTTATTGTTCTCCATGGCTCTCCAACACTGACTATTATTTGTCTTGTTGATGCTGGACATTCTAACAGGTGGGAAGTAAAGTCTCATTGTGGTTTTGATTTGCATCATCCTAACAGCAAGTGAAGTTGAGCATTTTTTTTATATATGAGTGTATGTTGTCCATTCATATGTCTTCATAGGAGAAGTGTCTATTCAGGCTCTCTTCCCATTTTTTAATTGGATTGTTTATTTGTTTTGTAGTTGTTCAGTTGTTTGGCTCTTTATGCATTTTAGATATTAGCCCCTTAGAGGAGGCATTGTTAGCAAATATATTTTTCCCATCTGGTTGGTTGCCTCTTTGTTTTGTTGATGGTTTATTTTGCTGTGAAGAAGCTTTTTAGCTTGATATTGTCTTTTTCTTTTTAAGATATAATTATCTTTATTTTCTACTATTTTATTTCTTTCTTAATTTTAATTTTTATTGTTAAATTTATTTTTAAGACTTATTTTATGTTTTTGACAGAGAAAGAGAGAGAGAGAGAGAGAGAGAGAGAGAGAGAGAGAGAAGGAAGAGGGCCCAGAGCAATCTTTCTTTTTTTTTGACAGAGAGAGACTGAGACAGAGAGTGACAGAGAGAAGGTGGAGGGCCCAGAGCAGTCTCAATAGTTGACAGCATTATTTTTCCATATAGTTTCACTCCACAGGTAGGCATGGGGCTGTGCAGGGCAGGAACTGGGCTGGGAGCCTCCCGCATAGGCCCCAGCAAGAACTGAACTGGGGGCACACCCCAGTTCAGCATGTGGGTCAGCTTAGGCTGGAGCCGGGATTAGATCCTCAGTCTCTGGGACTGCAAAGCAAGCACTTAACCTGCTGAGCCATCCCAGCTTTCCCCCAGAGCAGTCTTCATAGTTGTACGTCATCAGTTTTTGACCTGGTTTTTGACAGGTGAACAGGGAGCTGCACAAGGCAGGAAATGGGTTGGGGCTTCCTGCATAGGAGGCATGCCTCCTCAAGCCAGGGTCTAAACCAGAGGTCAAGAACCAAACTGGGGGCCTCGTGCATGGGAAGCACACCCCAGTTCAGCATCTGGGGCAACATGGGCTGAGGCTCCAGGATTCAATCCTAGGTTCCCGGGACTGCAACCCAAGCGCCTAACCCGCTGAGCTATCCTGGCCTCCCCAATTATTAAATTTATTGGGGTGACTTTGATTGGTAAAAATTACATAGGTTCCAGGTATACAATTCTATTATACATTACATCACCTATTTTTGCATTGTGTGCTCACCATCCAGAGTCAGTTCTCTTTCCTCAGTATATATTTAATGTCTCTTCCCTCTTCAGGTAACTACTATTTATTATTATATTCGTTGGTGTGAAAACAGTTAGTAAAATTATATAGGTTTCAAGTATATAATTTTATAATACAGAGTTTAAAACATTGATTATAAGAATGCTTATGACAGTGAGAATTTTATCTAAGATATAGTAAGCACATAGAAGGTCACTGAAACTATAAAAAATTAGTCAGAAATAAAGAATATAATAATTTAAATGAAGAATACACTAGAAGGAAACAATATCAGGTTAGGTGAAGCAGAGGATCAGATCAGCAATTTAGAAGAACAACTGGCAAAAAACACCCAATTGGAACAACAGAAATAAACGAATAAATAAATTAAAATATGGTAGCTTAAGGGACCTCTGGGACAACATCAAAAGTAACAATATTGCATCATAGGAACACCAGAAGGAGAATAGAGGAAGCAAAGGATTGAGAACCTGTTTGAATAAATAATGAATGAAAACTTTCCTAACCTGGTAAAGGAAATATATATACAAACCCAGGAAAAGCAGAGTTCAAAACAAGGTGAAACCAAACAGGCCCAAGCCAAAACACATTATAATTAAAATGGCAAAGGTAAAAGACAAACAGAGTATCAAAAAAGCACCATGAGAAAGGCAACAAGTTACTTCAAGAAAGCTCCTATAAGACTATTAGGTGACCCTACAACAGAAAATCTTCAGGCCAGAAGAGCGTGTCAGAAAATATCCAAAGTGAGGAAAAACAAGGGTCAACAACCAAGATTACTCCGCCCAGGAAAAAACCATTTAAAATAGAAAGAGAGGGGATGCCGGATGGCTCACCATGCAGCCTCAGGGTCAAAGGATCGAGTCCTGGTCCTGGCCCATGCGGGCCCACGCAGGCCCATATGCTGAACTGGGTGGTGTGTACTTCCCATGTGGGAGGCACCCAGTTTGGTTCTCACCAGCATAAGCTTCCCATGTGGGAGGCCCTCTGTTCAGCCCCTGGTTCAGCCCCCAGCTCATGGGAGCATGCCAATGATGCGGGAGGCCCCTGACCTGGTTCCTGAAGCCCTGCATGGCCCCATGCCCATCTGTGGAATGAAACTATGTCAAAAACTGATGATGTACAACTACGGAGACGGCTCTGGGTCCTAGCCCTTTTCTCTCTCTCTCTCTCTCTCTCTCTCTCTCTCTCTCTCTCTCTCTCTCTGTCTCTGTCAAAACAATAAAATAAATCTTAAAAGTACATAAATAAATAAACTTAAAGGAGAGATAGTGAGCTTCCAAGATAACAAATGCCTAAGAGAATTTATTAACATCAAGCCAGAATTATAAGAAATGTTAAAAGGACTTCTTTAAGAAGAAAGGGAAAATAAACAAACAAAACAAGATCAAAAATATAAATTATAAAATGAAATAACTATGTACCTGTTAATAATCACTTTAAATGTAAATGGATTAATCTCTCCAATCAAAAGACACAGAGTAGATGAGTAGATAAGAAACAAGAGCCATACATATGCTATCTTCCAAGAGAAGCACCTCAGATCAAAATACACACAAAAGTGCAAGTAAAGGGATGGAAGAAGATATTTTACACAAATGGAAAAAGAAAAAAGCTGGGGTAGCACTATTTATGTCAGACAAAATAGATTTTAAAAAGAAGACTATAATAAGACAGAGTAGGCCATTATATAATGAAAAGGGATGAATCCAACAAGAGCACCTAATTGTAGTAAACATCTATGCATACAACATAGAATCACCTATATATGTAAAACAAATATTGACTGACATAAAGGCAGAGATCAACAGTAACACAATCATACTATGGGACTTTAACACCCCACTGACACCAATGGACAGGTATTCCAAACAAAAAATTCAACATGGAAACAGTGGCCTTCAATGACATACTAGATTTTAATTGATATTTTTAGAGCATTTTACTCCAAAGCAGCATAATATACATTCTTTTCAAGTGCACATGGAACATTTCTAAGATAGATCATGTGTTAGGCCAAAAAACAAGTCTCAGTAAGTTTTAAAAAATTCAAGTGTATTCTTTGACAACAATGGTATGAAGCTAGAAATCAATTACAAGAAAAAAACTAAAAAATAAACAAACACTTGGAGACTAAGAAACATGTTACTAAATTAAAATGGGTCAAGAATGAGATCAAGGAGAAAAAAAAAACAAAACACCTTGAGACCAATGAAAATGAATATACCACAACCCAAAATCTATAGGACACAGCAAAAGCAATCCTAGGAAAATTCATAACATTGAAGACCTACATCAAGAAACAAGAAAAATCTTAAACAGTCTAGCTATACACCTAAGGGAACTAGAAAAAGAACAGCAAACAAAGCCCAAAGTGAGTACAATAAATGAAATAATAAAGATCACAGCAGAAATAAGCAAAGTAGAGTCAAAAAATAAAAGTAAAATCAATCAATCAAAAAAACAAAGAGCTGTTTTTATTTTAAAGATAAACAAAATTGACTAACCTTTAATGAGACTCATCAAGAACAAAAAGAGGACCCAAATAAATAAAATCAGAAATGAAAGAAGAATTGACAACCAATACCATAGATATACAAAAAATTTTAAGGAAATACTATAAGCAACTATATGCCAACAAATTGGAAATCTGGAAGAAATACATAAATTCCTAGAAGCAGTCATTCTTCCAAGGATGAATCAAGAAGAATCAGAAAATCTGAGGTGACAAATTAGCACTAGTAAAAATTGAATGAGTAATCAACAAGCTCCCAATAAGCAAAAGTCCTGGACCATATAGTTGCTTCACAGGTGAATTTTACAAAACATTATAAAAGAAAAATTAACACCTATTCTTTTCAAACTGTTCCAAAAAATTCAAGAGAAGAAAAGGCTCTCAAGCTCATTTTACAAGCCCACAATTACCCTGATCTCAAAACCTGATGAAGACACAAAAAACCATACAGCGATGCCTTGGAATTCAAACTTAATTTGTCTCAGAACCCTGTTTGAGTTACAAAACATTTGAGTTCCAAGACTAGTGAGCATTTGGATAAAGCTACAGGCCATGTAGTCGATAAGTCTCACACAAACAACGTGTTGGCATTTGGATTCCAAGACAGCATTCAGATTCCGAGGTAAAATTTGCTTGATTTTTTCATTTGGATTCCAAGTTGTTCGAGTTTTGGGGCATTTGGATTCCAAAGTATCACTGTATAACTTGATATCTCTGTGAACATAGATTCAAATATTCTCAACAAAATATTAGCAAACCAAATTCAGCAATACATTAAATAGATCATATACCACAATTAAGTGGAATGCATGCCTGGTATGCAAAGTTGGTTCAATATCAGGAAATCAATTAATGTGATATAGCACATAAAGAAAATGAGGAGAAAAACCATATGGTCATATCAATAAATGCAGAAATAGCATTTGACAAAATTCAGTACCCATTTATAATAAAATCCTCAGCAAAGTGGGACTAGAGGGAACATATCTCAACACAATAAAGACCATATATGACAAATCCAGAGCTAATACCATACTCATTGGGGAAAAACTAAAAGCATCTTCTTAAGGTCAGGAATAAGACAAGGATGTCCATTTTCACCACTTTTATTCAGCATAATACTAGAAGTTCTAGCTATAGCAATCTGACAAGAAAAAGAAATAAAAGGAATTCAAATTTGAAAGGAGGAAGTAAAATTTTCATTATATACAGATGACATGATACTATATAGAGAGAACACCGAAGACTCTACCCAAAAACTACTAGACTAATAAATGGACTTAGTAAAGTAGTGGGAAACATAGTTACTATTCAGGACTTGGTTGCATTTTTATACAATAATAAACTTGGAAAGAGAAATTAAGAAAATAATTTTATATAATTTCATAAAAATAAATACATATGAATAAATTTAATAATGAAGTTAAAGACCTATACTCAGAAAATTATAAAACATTGAAGAGAGAAATTCAGGAAGATAAACAATATGCTCATGAATAGGAACAATCAATATAAAGTGTTCATATACCCAAAGCAATCTATAGATTCAATACAATCCCTATCAAAATGCCAATGACAATTTTTCACAGAACTAGAACAAATAATCCTAAAACTTATATAAAGCCATAAATAACCCTTAATAGCCAAGGTAATCCTAAAAAAGAAGAGCAAAACTGGAGATATCACACTACCTGATATCAAATTATACTACAAGGCCATAGTAATCAAAACAGCATGGTATTGGCATAAAAATAAACACATAGATCAATAAAACAGAATACAGAGTCCAGAAATAAATCCATGTGTATATGGTCATTTAATATATGACAAAGAAAGTAAGACTATACATTAAAGTGAATATAGTCTATTCAATAAATGGTTCTGGGAAAACTGGACAGATACATGCAAAAATTGAAATTGGACCAACTTATGCCATATACAAGAATAAACTCAAAATGGATTAAAGACTTAAATGTAAGACGTAAAACCATAAAACTCCTAGAAGAAAACATAAACAGTAAACTCTTAGACATTATCCTTAGTAATATTTTTACTGATATATCTTCCCAGGCAAGGAAAACAACAACAAAATAAACAAATGAAACTACATCAAACTAAAAAGTTTGTGCACAGCGAAGGAAACCAACAACAAAACAAAAAGACATCCTAGTAAGTGGAAGAAGATAATTGCTAAGGGTACATCTGCCAAGGGGTTAATATTCAAAATTCATTAAAAAACTCATATAACTCAACATCAAATAAAACACAACAATCCAATTTTTAAAAATGGGCAGATGACCTGAATAGACATTTCTACAAAGAGGACATATAAATGGTCAATAGACATATGAAAAGATGCTCAATGCCACTAATCATCAGAGAAATGCAAATAAAAACCACAATCAGATATTACTTCGCACCTGTGAGAATGGCCATCATCAATAACTCGACAAACAAGTGTTGGCAAAGACGTGGAAAAAAGCGAACACTTGTGCTATGTTGGAGGGACTGCAATTTGGTTTAGCCACTATGGAAAACAGTATGGAGTTTCTTCAAAAAATAAAACTATCTTGTGAGTATTTATCCAAAGACATCTAAAATACTTACTTGAAAATATATATATAACCCCTATGTTCACTTCAATTCTATTCATAGTAGCCAAGATATGGAAACAACTGAAATGCCATCAATAGATGATTGGATTAAAAAAAAATGGTACATGTGTACAATGGAGTATTACTCTGCCATAAAAAAGAATGAAATCGTACTGTATTCAACAACACGAATGGGTCTAGAAGTTACTGTGCTAAGTGAACTAAGTCAGACTGAGAAAGTCAAATACCATATTATTTCACTTATGTGGAATTGAAAGGACAGAATAAACAAACAATCAAAACAAATTCATAAATACAGAGAACAAACTGATGGTTGCTAGATGGAAGGGGATTTTAGGACGGGTCAGAAAGGTGAAGGGATTAGGAAGTACAAATTGGTAGTTACAAAATAGTCATGGGGATGTAAGGTAATGCATAGGGAATATAGTTAATGATATTTTAATAACTATGTATAGTGTCAGATGAGTACAAAACCTATCAGGAAAATCACTTCATTAACTTATAAATGCCTAACCACTACACATACACCTGAAACTAATACAAAATAATACTGAATGTCAACTATAATTACAAATATATATAGTCATGGGATGTGAAATACGGCATACGGAATATAGTCAATGGCATTTTAATAGGTATGTACATTGTCACATGTTATCACTTTGAGAAGTCTGTAAATGTTTAATCAGTATATTGTTTGTACAAATAAAACTAATTTTTTTTAAAAGAAAAAGTAATAACATTATACAACGACACCAGTCTGACTAAAATCTGTAAGGGATGTGGATCTGATTTGACATGACTTAGGGTTTAGCTGAGCAAACGCCAAGAGCTGAGTTCAGAAGGATGACTGGAATAGAAAAGCAAAGGCCTGTTAATGGGCCCCTTGGAGAAAATTCCCTATCTGCAAACCAAGGCTCCCTGGAACTTCATACTAGATGTTTCTTTCTCTGGCAAAGCAGGAACAATTGATTCACAGATTGTGCCTGCTGTCTTGGGTTCTTAATCCAGATACACCAAAGGTTGTGTCTCCCTAGCCAGCAGTGATCAGAGGTAACCCTGCTCCGTCATGGTTGAGAGCTGGGAAGTAGAGAGGGGAGGCTGAGGAATGGCCATGGGGTATGACCCATCTGGTTTAGTCATCATGCTCTCTGTCTTTTATGTTTCTATAAAATATCAGGGACACCCTGCTGTTCATGAATGTCCCAAATGAGGTAAAAGACATGTGATAATACTCATATGTACCCAAGGAACCACCATTTCTGTCCTAATTTAAAAAATGCATGGAGTCAGATTCCTCTCCCCACTTCCAGCACCCCTTCTTGGTGTAGTCACCTGGTCCTGCTCAGCTGTAACTGTCAAGTGTCCTTCATTTAAATGATTGATAAACACCTACCCTGAATATAGGATCCCTTGTACAGTTTAAGAATTGCAGTTTCACACAGCGACATACTCATGTACCTATGGACAACATATTTGGCTGAGAATGAAGGGAAAATGAAATCTTTTGGCCCATGTCTGTCCATAGTATCTTGTAATTCTTAATATAATTTCAAACAAAAAGTAACAAGCAAGGTAAGCCCTAGTTTGGTAGCCCTTAGGAAAGACCATGGGTGCTCTGTCAAGAAATTTAGGTTTTATCCTACAAGAAAATGCACCATAAAAGGTATATAAAGAGGATGGGGACAAGATCAGATCTAGACACAAGAAAGGCAATTCTGATGAAAAATTTCCCAGGCTAGATAGAAGACAGACTTAGAACCAAGGTCAGAAAGCACAGGCATCAAGACAAGTGAGAATTGATGAAGGTCTGATCTCATTCTGAAACAGTGGGAAGGGACAGAGATGAGCTGACCAGGGTCATACAGGGCAAAATTGCAGGATCTGGATGTGATAGGTGAGTGGAGTCAGATGTAATTCAATCATTTTAGTCTGAAAAAATGGGGGGGGGGCGGGGAATGTTTGGTGTTATTAAATCATGAAAGGACATATAGAAGGAGAAGCAGTTTTGCGGGGGAAGGGGGCAGAAGAGGGAAGATAATTTCACATGGTATAGTTATTCTAGACTGAAAACTTCCAGAAGTCCATAATTCTGTGACCATACACTTCTATTTTTAATATATAAGTGCAAACTGCAGAGGAGTAATCCAAGTTAAGTGGCATATTAAAACATCTTCCCCACATTCAAATAATGGCATTTCCCAGAAAAGAGAT
>PVKE010045155.1:0-12725 GCA_004027555.1 Craseonycteris thonglongyai | reverse complement strand
AGATGAGTTCTCTCTTTTAGTTCAACAGCAGGCTCTGAATTAGAAGAGCTCAAAAAGGACAAAGATGGGGAGAGTTGTGTGGGGAGTGGGGAGTGCGCACCAGATATATCGGGTAGGAGGGGGACCTGATTCTGGGAGCTGGGCACATAATGCGATGCATGGGTGATGTGATGTGGAGTTGTCCATTGGGAAACTGTCTTATTGTTACCAACCAATGTCACCCCATTAAATTTAACAATAAAATATAATAATATTAAAAAAATTTTTTTAAATTAAAAAAAAAAAAGAACAAAGAAGGGAGGAAAGATTCTGTTAAAGATAAGGAAAAAAAAAAGAAAGAAAGAAAAGAAAAGAAAAAAAAGAAAAGAAAAGAAAGGAAGAAGAATGGCTTAAATCAGAGAGGAAGCAGATAATTCATTTGATTTAATTCATTAAATTAAGCTTTTTCTTCCACAGAGGCAGTGATGTGGAGTGTAGGAAAGGCACAAATGTCTGGAGGCCTATCTAAGAGAAGAGTGAGTCATCAAAGACACCCAGTGGCGTGTGGGAGTCATCACTGGGGGTTGAATTATCAGGCCAAAAACAACTGGGCATGGCTCAGTTTCTGGAGCTGTTTCATGTCAGGGTTAACTCCCACTTCAAAGAAACCCAGCAGACGGGAAATGAAAGTTCAGGACATCTTCCTTTGAATCTGTTTTCAAAATGGCTCATGCAGTTTGCAGCCTGGTATCTCCGAAAGGCGTATTTCGGGGTTTATCATTACTATTTGCCTTTTATCGAGAGCCAATAATATGCACTGAAGATGTGCATGTATATATAAATTATTATTCTTCATTTATGAGGTTGGTGATGATAACATTGCTATTCTCTTGAGAGATTATAGCTAGAAAACTTGAAGAGTGACTCCCACACATCTTCAGTAAGAAGATCAGGTCCAAATCAAGCTGTTGGAAAATGATTAATAAGAGCTGAGAAGACTTTCAAGGAAAGATATAACACCAGGATCTGGATACAAATTTCCCAGAGGGAGTAAGTTATCATTCAAAGGAAAAAGAGAGAATAACAAGACTCCACCCCACCTCCCACCTCCAGTTCCTGTTCTTGTTTAGTCAACTAGAAACAAACATAGTGTCCCAGTTGAATCATCTGTGCTTTTTTGATAAATAGACCTTCATCTTACAAAGAAAAGGAAAAGCGCTCTTAGCAGCTTCAAACTCTCTGATTCTTAGACTTTTTCTGTTCTTCAGACCTATCAAAGTCTGAGGGTAATTTGTTCTCTCCTCTGTGTTGCCATAGATAATGTCAGTACCTGATAATCCAGATTTAACTCAGACATGTGAGCATGAGAATTAAAAGAGGAGTCAGCATAATTGTAAACAAATCAGTATTGTCTAGTCCTACCCTAAACCAATTAATTTAGAAGAAGTTACCAGGAAACATCTCCTAGCTTGGTAAAACAAGACAAATTCACAGAATAACTCTCTTTGCTCTTTCTGGGTAAGGACACCCTCTTACTCCTTTCTTGCAGAATCTTGAACTTGTGACACTTCTTTCTCAACATAAGCTCTGGCTCTGTTCACAAAGTACATCTCCATCTGAACTCCAACAGCCACTGGACCAAAATGGGGAAAACCATGATAAAGGAGATTCTAATACTAAGTAACAAGCAAGCTCCTTGATGACACCACTTTGATCCATACAAAGAGTCTTGCTATTAGTATTTTGTACAACTGAACTAAAATGCTCTTTCCTTGTCATAGTCTTTCCTTTATGTTAAGTATTTAATAAAGTTTATTAATTTTTCATCTAATTTTTTAAGTAGTTAATATATACACTTGGATCTAAAGTCAAAACATACTAAAAATTTGTAATAAAAACTCTCACTCCTATTTGAGGCTCACAATTCTTCCTAGTTTATACCTCTCTGTCATCCCCAGCAAAGCAACTCTGTTATTTAATTTTTTTGGTGTCCATACAGTTTTATTACACAGTAAACATAAATAATTATTAGTCTGTTATCCAAAAGATAGTATATTTTATACAGTATATATATCCTGCTTTTTAATATAATTATATAAATTAGGTATTTTTCATATTATATTATAAAGAAATCCCTCATTCTTCTTTATAGCTCCATTGTACCTTTGTTACAATGGGTGTACCATCTTACTTGTCACCTATTAATAGATAGGAACATTTAGATGGATTCCAGTCTTAACGGTTATTGAAATGAATAACCTTGCATGTTTGTTATTTTCCAGTAATTTAGGTTCATCAATAGCCCAAATATACAAAAAAGAATTTGGGGGCTAATGAACATATGTATTTGTAATATCTATTAATAATGTCAAATTGTCCACCATTAGAACTCATTAGATATGTAGCAGAATGCCTATTTCTCCAAAATCTCACCATCAAAATGTGTAGTTGACTTTCTGAATTCTTTTAAACCTGAAAAATTAAAAATATATATTTCATTAGAATATAATTTTCATGTCTCTTATGATAAGTGAGGTTGAGTTTAAAATTTAAAAGTCATTTGTTTGGATGTTTATATTTTTTGTCCTTTTGGAGCAAAAGTTAGTATTTTTTGTTTGGATGTTTAGAATGCTTCAAATATTATAAAAATTAGGTTTTTTCAAATCAGTGATATGGCCTGCAAGTATTATTTCTCAGTTTATCATTTGCTTTTGGTGTGTTTTTTTTCCTCATGCCTTTTTATTTTTGTGTTTTTTAATTTGTCAGTCTTTTCTCTTATGACATCTGGATTTTGATTCAGAGGTAGACGGCTGTCTCCATTACAGGGTTAAAAAGGAATTCTCAGATGTTTCTTTACAATACTCTTATAGCTTTATTTAAACTTTTTATTAGTGTATAATGTGAGCTATGGATCTAATTATATTTTGTTCCATTTATTGCTTCATTTTGAAATGCCAAATTCTCATACAAATGTCAGTTTATTTTTTGAGTTCTTATTTTTACCATTGTCTGTCTGGTCATGCTTTATGATGTATTTTAATAGCTAGTAAGTCTAGTTCACATTCATTGCTGCTTTTTAAAAAATGTGTTTTCCTAGCTATTTATATAATCTTAGGAGTCAGATTGTATCATTCCAAACAAACAGACAGACAAAAGAATTTTTTTCAATCAATAAATGTTTTGCATCTGTATATCCAGTTTTCCCAGTACAATTTATTAAAGACTATTCTTTCCCCATTATATGTTCTTGGTACCTTTATCAAAGATTAGTTGACAATGTTACTGGGCTCTCAGATATGTTCCATTGATCTATATGTCTGTTTTTCTGCCAGTATCACACTGTTTTGATTATTATAGCTTTGTGATAGTCTGAAATCAAAACGTGGGATACCACTAGCTTTATTTTTTCTTCACAAGATTGCTTTGGCTATTCATGGTCTTTTGTTGTTCCATAGGCATTTTAGAATTGTTTTTACTATTTCTATAAAAATACCATTGGAGTTTTCATTGAATCTGCACAATTTTGGGTGGTAGTATAGACATTTGACATTATTCCAATCCATGAATACAGGATATATTTTTATTCATTTGTTTAATCTTTGATTTCTTTTTTCAATATTTTATACTTTTCAATATACAGGTCTTACACTTCCTTGGTTAAATTTATTTTTAAGTATTCTATTATTTTTGCCATTATTGTAAGTAAGATGGTTTTTTTTCAATTTCTCTTTATGATAGTTCATTGTTAATGCATAGAAATGAAAATAATTTTTGAATGTTTATTTTGTATCTTGCAACTTTACTGAATTTATTAGTTCTAGCATTTTGGTAGTTTCTTTAGAATTTTCTATATATAAGATCACATCATTTGCAGAGACAATTTTATTTCTCCCTTTTCAATTTGGATGCCTTTTTTTTTTTCTTTTTGAGTTATTTATTTATTTATTTATTTATTTGGACAGAGAGAGAGATACAGAGAGAAGGGGAGAGCTCAGAGGATTCTCCATAGTTGTACATCATTAGTCTTTGATATAGCTTCACTTTGTAGATTGGTACAGGGCTGCACAGGTCAGGAACTGGGCCCAGGGCCTCTTTCATGGGTCCTGGAAAGAAGTGAACTGGGACACACCCCAGTTCAGCATATGGGTCCACACAGGTTAGGGCTGAGATTTGATTCTCGGACTCTGAGGCTACAAAGTGAGCGCTCAACCCACTGAGCCACCCAGGTATCTCCTTTTTTTTTTTTACCAAAAATCTCTAGCTAGAACTTCAAGTACTATGTTGAGCAGAAGTGGCTGAGAATGGAGATCCTTGTCATCTTCCTGACCTTAGAGGAAAGCTTTTCACTTTTCACAATTGAGTATGATGTTAGCTGTGAATTTATAATGTGTAGCCTTTATTATATTAAGATATATTTCTCCTATACCTAATTTTTTGAGAGTTCTTTTATCATGGATGTTAATTTTTGTCAAATTATTTTACTGCATCTATTGAGATGATCAAGTGATTTTTATTCTCCATTCTGTTAATATACTATATATGTCACATTGATTAATTTCACATGTTGAACCATCTTGCATCCCAGAAATAAATCCCAGTTGATCATGGTGTATGATTCTTTTAATGTACTGTTGAAAAGAATGAGATTAGACCCTTATTTACACCACTCAAAAATTAACTAAAAATAAATTAAATATTTAAATATAAGACCTCAAAGTTAATACTTTCATAATGAAACAGGAAAAAAGCTCTTTGACATTGGTCTTAGCAATACCTTTTTTATATGTGTGTACATCAGTTTTTCTAAATTTATTTTATTTTTTTTGACAGACAGACAGAGACAGAGAGAGAGAGAGAGAGAAGGAGGAAAGGCCAAAGCAGTCTTCATAATTGTAAGTCATCAGCATTTTTCCAACGTGGTTTTGATCCACACAGGTGGGTGGAGGCCACACAGGGTAGAAACTGGGTTGGGGACATGCAAGGCATGCCCCTTCAAGCCAGGTACCAAACTGGGGGTGCCAGAAATGAACTGGGGGCCTTCTGCATGGGAAGCACACTCCACTTCAGCACGTGGGTTCATACGGGCTGGGGCTAGGATTCGATCCTCGGTCCCTGGGGCTGCAAAACAAGTTCTTAATGTGCTGAGCCATCCTGGTTTCCTTTTTTGGGGGGGGGGGGTGACATTAAATGTACAGACAATAAAAACAAAAATAAAAAAAAATTGGACTATACCAAACCACAAAACTTCTGCACAGTAAAGCAAACAATCAAAAAACTCAAAAAGACAACCTATGAAATGGGAGAAAATATTTCCAAACAATACATCTGATAAGGGTTAATACATTAAAAAAATATGAGGAACTCATACAACTCAATGGCCAAAATAAAATAAAATAAATAAGAACCACAAATAATTATATTTTTAAAATGAGCGAAGAACCTGATTAGATATTCCAAAGGTGTTCCACATTATTCATCTTCAGAAAATGCAAATAAATCAAAACCTGAATGAAATATCACCTTACCAATGGCTATTATCAAAAAGATAACAAGTTTGGCAAGGATGTGAAATAAAGGGAACACTTCTATGCTGTTGGCAGGAATGTAAATTAGTACAGCCTTTACATAAAGCAATATAAAGGTCCTCACAATTAAAAAATAGAACTACCCTATGGTCCAACAATCCCACTTCTGGCTATATATTCAAAGGAAATTAAATTTGTACCTCAAAGAGATATTAGCACTCCCATGTTTCTTGCAGCATTACCAGAATAACCATGATATGAAAATAACCTGTCTATGGATAGATGAAAAGATGAAGCAAATGTGGGTATATATCTATATATGTAATGGAATAATATTTAGTCATTAAGGAAAATAATGAAATCCTGCCATTTGCAACAGCATGGATTAATCTGGAGAATATTATCCATGGGAAACAAGACAAGTCACAGAAAAACAAATAATGTATGATTTTACTTACATGAAATCTAAAACACGTAGAACATATAGAAGCACAAAGTAGAATGGTGTCTGCCAGGGGCTGGTGGTGGAGAAAAATGGGAATGTTGATCAAAGGGTATAAACTTTTAGTTTGGGGGCTCTAGTATACAGCATGGTAATATGTTGTATACTTAAAATTTGCTAAAATAGTGGACTTTTAGTGTTCTCAACCACATAAAAAGTAGTAACTTTGGGGTAATGGATATGCTAATTAGCTTACTTATAATAATAATTTCACAATGTATGTCAAATCATCATGTTATATATTTTTAATATATAAATTTTTCAATTATATCTCAATAAATCTGCAAAGAAAGATTAATATTTACAGTGATCATTTAAATGTATACAATAATATGTAGAAAAATGACACCTATATAATATTTGAGTGATTTTTTCCATTTTCCCAAGTTCTTCTTCTGTGTCCTTAAATAACACTTTAATGTTATTTTTATATATAGATACACTATTTTTCTGAAGTTGTCTTTTTAGTATTGTTGTTGCTTTCATAAACAGGCTAGTAACTTCTTTTCTGTATATACAAGTATCTCACATTAGTGGGCAATAGATGTCTTGAATATGTTTATGTTCCAAAACTGAAATACAATACTCATTATCTTTCATTACATTATAAATTTTATATTGTTTGTATATGTGAAAATATTAAGGTCTGTATTATATTTTATTTTCTGTTTCAATAGCTTTCTAAATACTTTTATTGTTTTTAAGAGTTTTAAATTAATTGTCTTTGGCTTTCTATATATAGCATATCTGCACATAGTGAGAGTTTTATCTCCTCCATTAAAATTGGTTTACCTCTGATTGTTTTCTCTTGTCTTTGCTTTTGCTATTATCTCCAGTAAAATGTTAAGTAATAGAGGTGATAGTGAACATCTTTATCTTGTGCCTGACTTTAGTGATAAGTTCATTAAGTAAAGATATATTTCATTATGTTTACTATATTTAGTTTAGTCTTATTTTATTTAGGGTTTTAAAATTTTTGTAATTAAAAAAAAGAAACGAGTTATTCTTCAGTATCATAAGTTATGTCTTCTTAGTGTAATGATGGATAATGTTAATACATTTCTTAATATTACACCATCCTTACTTTCCTGTAATATCTTCCTCATGGTCCCAATGAGATATTCTTTTAGTGTGCTTATAGATTCTGTGTTTACTTTGGATATTTTTATCTATATTCAAAAGTGAAACTGACTTGAATATTTCTATTTTATTTGGTCTCTATTAAACTTGAGGGCATTTTTCTTATTTTTCTATATTCTGAAACATTTAAAATAGCATTGAAATACCTGCCTTTTAGAGGTTTGGTTGAATTATCCTACAAAATCCATAAAGTCACGTGAGCCTGTCACTTTAAGTAGGTTTCTCAATGAAAACTTTTTTTGTTGTTAAAATAAATCTGTTTCCATTTTTTCCTTTCTTGGAGTCAGTTTTAGTAATCCATTGTCTTAGAAAATTATCTATTTCAGTTAGGCTTTATTTTCATATTTCAAATGAAAAATAGAGGTTAAGTGACATGCATTGACACATTGACAACTTCAGGGCAGATTTCTTTATCCTAAGCACTGGTTTTATTGTCGATGTTTTGAAGTATCTCACACTATTTCCTTTATAGTGGTGCATGGAAGAGATGGGGATGGGGACAGGTTAGAAGAAGGGTGAGAAAAAAAGGCATTCTAGGTATAGCACTGAGCAGGGACACACACTACTGATAGTGAGTGATTAGAAAAGGCCACAGACTTCACTTTGGTATAAATATAATCAATTAGTAATGGACATATGAACAGCTGGAAACAGATTCCTGAAGTCAGAGAAGCATGGGCATATTTGGAAATAGCACTGCAAATTAGAAAAGGGAATAATTAAAATTAATTTTGGTTTTCATTTATTCATTAATAATAGGAAGATGAGAAGCTAGGAAATTTGTCCCTTCTCCCTATAATTTCAACAATTTTTTCTCTTTCAAAAGCTAAAATAATTTTTGAAAATATAATTTAGTTAACAAATTTCTTTGGTTGTTTAATTTCTAATGAAGAGGGATAAATCAATATGCCCAATACGGGGAAGCTGGGATGGCTCACCGGGTTCAGTGCTCGCTTTGCAGTCCTGAGGTCTGAGGTTCGAATCCCGGGCTCGGCCCATGTGGACCCATATGCTGAACTGGGGTGTGCACCCAGCTCAGTTCTTGCCCAGCCTTATGCAGGAGGCTCCCAGCCCAGTTCCTGCTCTGCGCAGCCCCGCACTCACTTGTGGAGTGAAACTATATGGAAAACTAATGCTGTCAACTATGGAGACTGCTCTGGGCCCTCCCCCTTCTCTCTCTCTCTCTCTCTCTCTCTTCTCTCTTTCTCTCTCTCTCCCTCTCCGTCTCCCCTTCTCTCAAACAATAAAATAAATCTTAAAAAATAAAAAAATAATATGAGATATATAAAATATTAATCTTCTACAAAGGAGAAAAATATAGCATAAATGATGAAGAATATTATCAGATAAAGACAAAAAAACTAAAATTGAAGTCAGATTAGAAGTTATTTTATTTTTCTCCAATTTTCAAATAATACAATCCCAAGTCTCTAATTACAGAAAATTAATAAAATTCAGGACAAATTAGAATAATTTCCATTGGGGGAGAAAATTTTTTAGCAAAAACATAGTTAGCAAAGGGCATATTTTTAGTTCCAAGATCTGGCACTTACAACTGACCACAGTTCTAATCACATACATGCTAATAACAAGGAAGGGACTCAATCACTCTATTTCTCAATAGAGATAATATAAGTTATTTATTGATTCCTGATGAAATAGCTTATAACATGTTTCTTTCGCCCCATTGGAAAGGATTGTAATTACATGAAAATTCATGATAATGTATCAATGATCTCATGTTGCTCCTCTGCAGAGCACTTAGAATGGAGTAACATTACCCCATAGATAGCAATTAGAGTACAGCTAATTAGTGTCACTTACTGTGAGAAGCAACTGATTAATTATATTTAGACATTGCTGCTGAGAGAAAACTCAGAGCCTACAGCTTCTAAATTGCATGCTCTGCCATTCAGCTAATAGAACACCTCTGCTAGCTCATAGTTACTTCGTATTTAATTCAGCCTCACACTCTAGCTAATACAGGCACCCCTGAAGTTCTGCACTGATGCTATGTTCATGAAACTACTGTACATCGAAATTACAGTGTACATTTTACTCTATCATGTTATGAGAGTAATTAGTAAGGCAGCTGTGCAGCTAGCAACTTCAAGGCTCAGCTCAGTGGGCAGTCATATATTTTATTGGCATAGAAACAAGATTCTATCTAGCACTACCAGCACTTCAGCAGCATTCTTCAATTTGGAAAATGAGAATTACTCGAAGGAGTCAAAGGAAGAGATGAATGCCTTTGTCACATTTGAAGCTATTGTAGCAAGAAGGCAATTTTAAAAGGTCCCCACCATTACACCCAAATTTTACCAAATTTTCCTTTACTCTCTATTGTCCAGTCCTGCTTTCTTAAATGCAATCTGATAATCGTCCTTCCTCTGTCATCTCCATGTTTATGCTACACCAGAGTGGGAAGTGAGGCCAGATGGTTATTTGAAAGTGTTTCAGCCTGCTTTACAGCTGTTCAGAAATTTGTTTCTGAGGCGGCTAGGGAAACTATTTAATGCCATGTCTGCTCTGTGCAGGGACAAAAGAGGAGAATCCAAAGTGAACCTTGTAACGTCAACAAGTACAACCCCTCTCTAACTCTTCTTCCTTCCTTCTCCCTCTGCCACTGCCCACTTCCAGGCTTTTATTGGCTTTCTCTGCACTATCCGTTACTATACTAGTAGGTCAGTCATCTCATATTAGAATAGGTAGGGAATAAACTGTGAATCTTATAACAATGCAGTGAGATTGTAGTGCACAATATTACAATGCATACTTGAAATTTGCAGAGGGTATAACTTGTGTTCTTACCACAAAAAAATAGAAAAATAAAAAAAGAAGGAGGAGGAGGGAGAAGATGCGGAAGTAGAGGAGGAGAAACTCTATGAGATAATAGATAGATGTGTTAATTAGCTTAATTGTAATAATTATTTCACAATGTATATCAAAACATCAAACTGTACACCTTAAATATGTACAATTTTTAGTCAATTATACCTCAGTAAAGCTGAAAAATTATAGATCCTGACAGGGTAGATTTTGCATTTGGCCCAATGTTCTGCATTTTTACCAAGTGCCCAGGTCATTGGTGCTGCTGGCTGGGCAACCGTGCTTTGAGTAGTAAGCTTCTGACTGTCCTGTGTCCAGTTTCTTTCATTCAAAAACTCTGAATATGGCATTCAGATTCATTTAAACTCACATTTCATGAAATGTAACAGAATCAGGTGGATCCCATATCAGATCTGATTAGTCATAACTTCTCGGGATAGGGTTCCTAAATCTGCATTTTAATCCATCACCCCCATGGTTCTCACACAACATAAATTTTGAGAACTCTTATAAATCAGAGTCTAAATCAGGTATATTTTTCGTTTCAAAATATTTTTAATGATCTTTTACTTTTTATGAAATAAAATTCCAAATTTCTTACCCTGGCATTTCACTTCTTGCATTTTCTATTTCTCATGCCTTTTCTTGCTGGTTCCATATACCTAGAATGACAGAAAATGACCTAATAAAATGAAAATAAGAACTGTCATTACCTATGACCTACTTATATCACTTTAAACCTATTAAAATCTCACTATTCATGTATAATAATTTATCTCATTTCATTATCTTTTAACCCTGCAAGGTAGGTGATATTTCCTCCACTTTCTAGATGATGAATTTGAATAATATTAGAAATGGAAGCAGGTTTGTTAGTGTGATGGAGTCAAAAGCTTATTATTTTTCAGTCTCCCATGCTTCTAAATGTGGAAAGTCACTTGAATTTGCTTTATTAAAATTTCACTTTCAAACAGTTGTTTGGATAGTAAACAATTGAAAATTATATGGCATTTTTGATTAAGTGCAAAGAATGTTGGACATATGTGCTAGACAACCTTAATAGTTTTGCTGTATAGATGAAACAAAATGTTTCTACTTCTCCCTTTTGCTTTCTAAAGTTCTATTAAACTTTGCTTGCAATAATCTATATTTCAGAATAACTCTCCAGACTCATTGCAATAAATAATCCTTACAAAATATACAGGTCATAAATTCATTATAAAAATTTATAACCGTCTGTGCATCGTTCATCTAACACAGAAATTATTTATTTGTACATTTTATGTACATTCTCGTATCATAGAATATCAATTAATCATAAAGGTCTGTTGATGAATTTGAAGTAATATTTAGTATTATTTATAAAAGACATAACTAGAAAAATGTAAACCCTATTTTCATTTTTGACACAAGACTGAATTTCTATATCAACACCTTGTAAATGGAGTGTGTACATCAATCATCAAATAGCATGTATTAAGAATCCACAAGCATATGGTGCTATCTGAGTCCCTGCATAAATAAAGCAGACACATCTCCCTGATCTCCATTCCTGAAATAGAAACTGTGATGTGGCAGAGAGTACACAAGAATAGTTTTGTATCTTTTAGTGTAATTGTCTCATTTGTCACAGGATTAAAGAAAAGAGTGACGACAATTTCTTGTGGGCTACGAGGGTTGGGAGATTCAAAGACATTTTTTTTTTCTACTGGTGAGGTATCTCTATTAATCTTGGAAAGCATGAATAAGCCAATATTAATTGGGTATCATCAGTATCAAGCTAAGGATTTTGAATGGTCAGTTAGTGTGCTGTCTGATTTTCAGAAGAAATTAAAGAAAATAAATTATTCAGTAAGAAGATCTTAAATGACTTCTCTAACATCATACGGATAAAACCAAATTATTTTGTGTAAGCCAAAAGGAAATTATTCTCTCAAGTATTTTAATGCCAAGTCTGATTAAATAAGTCAGAGTCCAACTCTACATGTCTATACATGAAAAATTACAAGTTACTATACATAATATCATAGATGTATGGCGCACAGATGCAAGTTAAAAGTAACAAAGTGACAAAATCCAGAGAAGCAGTTGCTACACTATGGCTATGATTTCTGGTTTAAATTATTTTCCATATTTTTATTAGCCATATCATGTAGCAGAATGAATGCTGAGAGACAATATGCTTATTTCTGAAAATATTACACAGCTCTTTGCAGTTCTAATATTACATACTTCAATTTTTCCATAGAATTTTCTGAGTCTTTCTTTCAGGTGGTGAAAAAAAGAGTAAATGAGTTTAAGCTGCTACTTTAATGGCTGAGACATCGTTCATTATTTTAAAACTGCAGAGTAAAACTTTCCAGACAAAAAGAAATGTTTTAGACATTTCACAAATGCCATAGACTCAAGGTTTTCTTATTCAAAAATACATGACATATCCTTGTGTGGCTATCCCCTCTGTAACAGAATTTATGTCCTCTAGAAACTGAGAAATTTATTAGCTTCCAAGTTTTTAGTTACTAAGCTAAAAAGTTCAAATATGTGAGTAAAAACAAACAAACAAAAAGTATTAAGTATTATAGGTTCAATCCTATCAAGATTGTTGTTATCCAAGAATAGACTATTGGAATAGTCTGAGCAGGAATAGTAATCTTCCTTGGAGGATACCCACTCTCTCCTGTTCCAGAACTAGCTATTTTTGTAACTCATTCCTGATAATTAGGAATATGTCTGTCAAGTCACTGGCAATG
>PVKE010045154.1:0-12724 GCA_004027555.1 Craseonycteris thonglongyai | reverse complement strand
ATTTGTGCTTTTACTTCCCTTGCCAATGAGGTCAGATTCATAAAGTCCTCCCTGAATCCCAGGTCCATAAGTTTAGTGCCAATGTTTTCTTCTATGCAATTTATTGTTTCCTTTCTTATTTGGAGGTCTTTAATCCATTTTGAGTTAATTTTGGTATATGGTGAAAGATCGCAGTTCACCTTCAGCCTTTTGCATGTGGTTTTCCAATTTTCCCAGCACCATTTACTGAAGAGGCTTTCTTTTCCCCACTGTATATTTTTCGATCCTTTATCAAAAATAATCTGTCCATAAATTTGTGG
Source organism: Craseonycteris thonglongyai (assembly GCA_004027555.1). Taxonomy (NCBI): domain Eukaryota; kingdom Metazoa; phylum Chordata; class Mammalia; order Chiroptera; family Craseonycteridae; genus Craseonycteris; species Craseonycteris thonglongyai. The sequence continues at coordinate 12,425 of PVKE010045154.1, read as the reverse complement.
GTTTATTTCTGGGTTTTCGATTCTGTTCCATTTGTCCGTGGGTCTGTTTTTCTGCCAGTACCAAGCTGTTTTGATTACTGAGGCGTTGTAGTACAGATAAAAGTCAGGCAGTGAGATTCATCTATATTTTTAAATGAAAGAAAGTTTAACTTTTTATTCACTCATGTCTTTACATACTTCTGTAACTGCCTATGGAATAGTTTCTTGCAACAAATTATGTCATGTGGGCTTATGATCTTTGAGTATTTTGTCTTTATTACTAGAAATTACAAAAACACATGTTAAAATGAAAGAGACATTTGTATGTTTGGTCCCACACATGTTAAAAGTAAAAAGAAGTTTGTATGTTTGGTTTTAAAATACTCATAATCATTTTTTATTTTTCTGTTAATGTGACAGATTTACCCTTTAGAATAAAAGCTCAACAGGGACAAGTCTGTGTCTTTATTTTTCAATATCATGTTCCCAACTCTAAAGATAATGTATGATACAAATAGTTGCTCAGTAAATATATTGTTGAATCAATAATTACTGTAAGCAAATTTAAGCCCTAAAGTTCATATGGTATGATAGTAGTAAATTGCTTTGTAGTCAGTTATAATATTTTAATACAGGTGTCATTTATTATTGTCACTATCTAAATCCTTATCATCATCATTAGGTTATCAGTTATTGTCACTTTCTAAACCCATATTGTTGTCGTCATCATCATCGTTATCGTTATCATCATCATCATCATCATCAAATATGTGTTTTTCAGGCTTCTTTAACCCACTATCAAGAGTGTGATTATCTTGCATTACCCTCTAACTTGGAAGTTTAATGAACTAACACAGAAAACACTTCCTAATCTAATGATTTTGTTACAGGTCTCTAAGCTGGCTGGTGTTTTGGTCAAGCATGGTGTCAAGAAAGGTGACACTGTGGTCATCTACATGCCCATGATCCCACAGGCGATATATACCATGCTGGCATGTGCAAGGATAGGAGCCATCCACAGTCTCATATTTGGAGGATTTGCATCCAAAGAACTATGTAGTCGCATTGATCATGCAAAGGTAAGTGTTTTGTTTAGAGAAATCAAGTTGTAGCTATTTATAGTACAGCCATATCTGTGGATGAATCATCGAAGAGCAATTGGTACTTATTAGATTCTTCTTACAAATAGGATACTTAAAGTTTACTTTTTCTTTGGCATATATCTGTTAACCAAAAATTTAGTTTTGAGTCAGTCCTATGTGAAAGACATTCTGCTGGTTGCTGTGAGATATATTAAATATAAGGTGCATGCCTTTTAAGTTAGCTTGCTATATATTTGGGTGTATAAGACAAGTAAAATAACTAATAACTAACTTATTATTTATTCAGCATATATTTATTATATTTATTAGTCTCCCACTATGTGCCTGGTACTATTCTTGGAACAGGATAATACAAGAACTTGCCAAATGGATGGGACACATGACTAGTTTTGTCATCTACATACTTTCAGAAATGGTGATATAGCACAGAGGTTAAGAGAGGATGTAAGTAGTGGTGGAGTTATGTGTTTAAATGGAGTACTAAAATAGCAAACTTAATAAGGTGATTATGAAATTTGAGGTATTGAACTTAAAACACTTAACACAGTACCTGGCCTAGACTACTCATTAAAAAAAAAAAAAAAGTTTGCTATTATTATTCTATTAATTTAGAGCGAGGATCCACAAACATTTTTCTTTATGTTACCAGATAGTAAATACATAGGGTGCCAAAAAAAATCTATACACATTTTAAGAAAGGAAAAACTGTGTTAAAATTGTAATACTCAATATATACTGATAAGAAAGGATGTATACAAGTCATGTTTTACTTTTGCAATTATAAGAGGTGCTTAAAGTGGTTACCATCAGCATCCAGACACTTCTTATTATGGTTAACTACTGCTTGAGCAATGTTGACCAAAGTGTCTCTTTTTATCATTGCGCATGACGTTTCAATTTACCATGCATCTCAAACTTACAACAAATGTGCAGTTGTTAGGTGTACTGGAGTCTCTGCTGCACTCTCACACATCCATTGTTCTTGAATTCTCCACAATGTTCTCAGATTTCAAACACCCCTTCAAAATGGTCTTGTGCTCCTCAAATAACAATCTGTTCCCCCGCCATTTTACTTATCTTGCCTGTTGCATGGTGACAACGCTCTTTTGAAGAAACATCATACTACACATTGCTACCGTAATTCAATTTAACTTCAAAAAGTAATACATAGATAACATCTCTTGAAATGTGTGTACATTTTTTGGCACCCCTGGTATTTTAGGCCTTGCAGGTTATGTGGTTTTTGTTGCATTTGTGCTGTTGTAGCATCAAAGCAGCTTTAGGTACTACATAAACAAAGGGGCTGGCAGTGTCCCAATAAAGCTTTATAGAAACATGCTGTGGGCTGGGCATGGCTCTCAGTTGTAGTTTGCAGACCCATGACTTAGAGAAAGGAGTGATTTCTTTTAGTTGGTGTAAGGAAGCGATTTAAGGAAGTGACACAGGAGATTGAGTGGCTAATCAAATGCGAGCCTTTATTGGGGGTGGGGGGGAGGCTCCCAGGCAACATCCTTCGGTCCGAGGAAAAAGGTCTGGGCCGAAGAATGCGCGCGTGGGGAAGGGAGTGAGTGGGTTATATAGGGCTCTGGGGTCGGGGAGAGGTGGATCAGGTGGCCAATGGAAGTCCCGCCTTTGAAAGTTCCCAGGCAGGTTACAGCCACTTGGAAAGTCCCCTTTGCCACATCCTATTTGCCCGGGCCCCCGAGGCCCACCGACCTTACAGTTGGGTGGCCAAAGAAAGCTTCCTGAAGGACATGTTTTGAGTTTCACCTTGGCTGAGATTCAGCTAGTTGAAGAGAATGACATCGTGAGAACCAAAATGGAGAGTAAAAGAATGTGAGTCCAGCATTAGAGGCAGGAATGGGTAAAAATCATTTGGAGACCAGTGAATAGACCCATGTGCCTGAAGAGGAAGAGAAAGGGAACTTGCAAAGGCAGCTCATGTCTGAGCTGGATTCTGCAGACCTTGCATAGTCATTCGAGTGTCATGTTTTAAGCAATGCTAACAGGAGGCAAGTCTTACAATATACTGTGAGTGGGAGAGGCTAGAGGCTGGAATAAAAACGTTTGGTAGGGGAAGCTGGGCTAGCTCAGTGGGTTGAGTGCTTGCTTTCTAGCCCCAGGCACCAAGGATCAAATCCCAACCCTGGCCTTGGGGTCCCTGTATGCTGAACTGGGGTGTGCTTTCCATGCTGGAAGCTCCCAGCCCAGTTCCTGCCCTGTGCAGCCCCTGCCCACCCATGTAGAACAAAACCATGTCGAAACTGTGTTGAAAACTGATGATATATAGCTATGGAGACTGCTCTGGGCCCTCCCTCTTCTCTCTGTCTCTCTCTGTCTCTGTCAAGAACAATAAAACAAATCTTAAAAAACAAACAAAAAACCTTTCCTGGGTAGTCTGTGAAGCCATGGGCAATGGGCAGGAGAGTACTAGCAGCGGGAAGATAAAGATGAAGGAAGATTGACAAAAGAATAAGAGATGCTTGAGCTTCAGAGTTTTACAAGCTCAAGATGAGACATTGTTAACAAAGAAAGGAATTAATTAAGCTAGGAGTATTAAAGGCCTTCTGAGTGCTAGGCATAGAGTGAGGTTCTTGCATGTATAACTTCATCTTAAATAGATCGGTTGTTAGACCTAGAAGCTGGTTTGTAGACTAACTGGCTGGAATTATTTAATTATTTTTTTCCTTTTTTGTTTTTAAACATGCTGAGTTAGTGATGAAAGGAAATCTAGGGGGGATATAAGTCGATCATTGACCTGCATATCAGTGAGCAGTTGGAGACTTGACTGAGGAAGCTATAGACTCCAGTTTTTAGCTACACAAATCCTAAATACTATTTGCATAAAGGTAGGAGATACGTAGTTCCTTTTCATAAAATTTTATACAATGTGGAATATTTGAGATAAATTAAAAAAATTAGGATTTATAAAATGTATGCTATACCAGTGGAGGAATTTTCACCACACACACACACACACACACACACACACACACACACACACACACACACACAGCTTTTTTGAGAATATAGGCAATAAGTGCATATTCTCATGAGCAAGACAGTTGAGCAGGTCAAACTAAAGGTGTTGGAGATAGAAATGCATATCTGAGATATTTGGATACAATTAAGAGTTGAAATCAGGGATGATTTTCATATAAACAGGTTAAAGAAAAAAAGTTTTATTTTTAACAGAAGAAGATGTGAAGAATATATTCTAACAAGTCAGTCAAATAAAGCATCTAATAAAAGGCTAATCAGAATGTGAAAGGGATTATTTTTATAGAGAAAGAATCTAATTTTAACTTCACTAAATTATTTATTTGATATAGTCTATATGTATTTTTAATTTGATATGTAACTTGCTTTCATTTATTCAGAATTCTAATCTTAGGGAATGTGATCTAGGGTTATTTTTGTATGTATTGTAAATATTAAAAATGCATTATATTCAAATGTCTGACCTTTAAAAATATAATAAAAAAAGAAACAAAACTTTTTATTCCCACCTCCCTTTTAAAAGGCAGCTTAATATAGTGGAAAAAGCAAGTTTCTATAATCAGACAGAATAGGAGTTTTTCTCATATCACCACTTATAATCTGGGGTAAGCTAGGTAACTGCACTGAACCTCAACTCCATGAATATTAAATGATATTCAACAAGCAGGAAGTACTATGTATATATTTGGCATAATATAAACCTTCCCTAGGTGAAAAGTATTGTAACCAGTTCAGGAATAGGTGTACAATCTGGGGTTGACTATCTGTCTCCTGAATAATTTATTACCTGTCTCCTTTGCTTTGGATTGCTTGGAGAAGAAACCGTGTACTTAAAAGAATGAAGACATGCTTTTTCCCTCTGCAAAGTAATGAGGATTGTGTTCCGCTCCACAGATATTTATTGAGAGCTTATGGTATGGTAAGCACTGTACCAGGCGTGGGAAACACAAATAAGTGGGAGCCAGGTCTGGTGTTGGACAGCTTCCTGTGCTGTGTGGGAATGAATGAACATGGTGACCATAGTGGGACATCTGAGGCTTGCCCAGAGGGTACCGAGGAAGGACGTTAACCTGAACTTCCTCCACCCCTCAAGAGATGCCTTTTGGCTACATCTGTGTATGTCTCCATGACTTAGCACTTTGTCAGGTAAAGAAAAATGCCAAGCGTGTCTTGTGACAGGGGCAGGGTCAGTCTCTGTGGGGCTTGAAACTTAAAATATTTGGGGGTCCTTTTTAGAAAGATGTGACAAAATTACAAATATAATATTTGGTGAAAATGAGTATGAATATAGAATGAGGAAAAAATTATTAAATAGTTGTTGGAGATTTGGGTTTCTACCTTCTGTGATCTTTAGTGACTTTAAGCAAAGATGCTTACTTAAAAGAAAAAAAAAGTTAAAAATGCTTTTTGGTCGCAACTGGGCTGACCCTTCCTACCTAAGAAAATACTGCGACTTTAGCAACAGCCAACTGTGAGGGGGCGTCTGCAAGGGTTGGGGTGGGGGGCTATGCTTTCTTGCATCTTACTTGTTCATGGCAAATCTATCTGACTCAGTGAATTCCTTTTTTTTTTTTTAAGATTTATTTTTAATGTTTTTTGACAGAGGCAGACAGAGAGAGACAGAGAGAAGGGGGAGGTCCCAGAGCAGTCTCTATAGTTAACAGCATTAGTTTTCCATATAATTTCATCCCACAGGTGGGCGCGGAACTACACAGGGCAGGAACTGGGCTGGAGTCTCACCTCGGAGGGAACTGAACTGGGGGTACTCCCCAGTTCAGCATGTGGGTCCGCCTGGGCCAGGGCCGGGATTTAGATCCTCGGGCTCCGGGGCTGCAAAGCGAGTGCTTAACCCACTGACTGAGCTATCATCCCAGCTTCCCTTAGTGAATTCTTTGAAAAGTATTTTTTAACTACTTATACTTATTAGCTAAAAGCATGTTGATGTGTAGTTTTGAAGAGGTGAGATTTATGTGGAGTGGTGAGGTCTATAATACTTAAAAAGGACTGATTGGTTTTCAGGTCATTTATTCAATAGAGAACAGAATTATTCAAACATTTCTATAGAAATGTATAATTCCCTACACCTGAAATCCTGTGATCATTTTAATTAGGATTGTTAAGCTTTCTCTCTCTCTCTCTTTTTTTTTCCTTTTGTAGCCCAAGGTGGTTGTCACAGCATCCTTTGGCATTGAACCTGGAAAGAAGGTAGAATACATTCCACTTCTAGAAGAAGCACTGAGAATAGGACAACACAAGCCACATAAAGTTCTCATTTATAATCGTCCAAATATGGTAATCTGATATTGAATTTGGTTCTTGCTATGATGTGCTAAGGATGATTCTAGTTTGTCCATTTGAAACAAACCTTTGATTTATAAATCATTAAATATACTTCCTGATTGTCTCTATTTTTGGCAACAAAAATATGTTGAATATAATTGATATTTTCTTTTATGAAAAACTAGCTTAAATTAGAATATCAAAACACAGAAATTCCCATAATATTACTGAATTGGATTCTATGTATAGTCTATTGTGGTGTCATTTATTAATTGAAGTATATAATAATAATAGTAACAATAATAATAATGTGCTAACAAACTCTTACTGACTGCTTACCATATGATTTTTAAGACACACTACAAATGGATAATTTAAAGAAGTCTTCCTGATAACTCTGTAAGCTAGGTGATAGCTTTATTCCTACCGTATTCTAAAAAAGAGAAATCTGCTGAACAGGGTGATAAACTTGCCCAGGTACTAAGTATCAGGGTCATGATCTGAACGCATGTACTCTGATTGCCTGCTTAGTTCCTAAGCTACTCTGCCTTGTAGAAAGAATGTGATTAATTTGTATGTAAAATATATTTTCAAAAACTTCAGAAAAAGTATTTAGTCCAGAAGTAAAAACTATGCTCAGGAAAATAAAATATGAATATTCTAAAAAGATACATTATTCCGTGATCCACGAAGGAAGGAAAAGCAGTGTAATATGAGGGCAGCCTGATAAATTTTGCCTTCACATACATAGAAAGTGAATGGGAAAAGATATTTTAAGGAAATAAAAAAAAATAGAAAAATAAGAAAACAAGAAACATTATTTATTTTCAGAGCTGCATCATTATTTTTCGACAAATTACCACACACTTCAATACACTTCGGCAATTTTGATGAAGCTGATCACTTGCAGTCATAAGCCATCCTCTCCATGGTTTGTCACTCAAATCTGCTTGCCCCACTTCCCCATTTTTGAACCTCCTTACCCAGCATCTTACTGTACTCACATCAACACCCTGATCACCATAAATGGCTTGCATTTGTCTGTGAATTTCAATTGGAGGAACTTTTTCCTCTGCTAAGAAGTCAATAACAGCACACTGTTTGAACCGAACATCTAGACTCTTCCATTTCGATGTGAACTGGGTGAAAAATGTAAGCATCTGTGTGTGCAGGGTCAAGAATGATGGAAGGGAGATACCATGTGACTGACTACACAGGACTGGTTATAGCCTGAGATGTCTAATGTAGCAAAAAAATATTACAGTTGAGGCAAAATATATCAGCCCGCCCTTATATACCATTGAATATATTTTTCAATGTTTTTCCTAGTAAATTGGACCTAGTGGTCACCTTATTTCTACATTCAAGCAAGTATCCAGATATTTATAGTAGAACCAACTTGCATTTCTGGCAGATTAAATATTTCCGAGGAAGAAAAATTACATGAATGCAAAGAGTCACGTATAATTTTGCAGAAATCTTGAGAGCTTAGCTGCAGAAAATACTAAATAACAAGATATAAGAACAGAGAGATTTAAAACTGTCATTTTGGTTACCACCTAACAATTTCTATTACACATTAAATTCCTGTGATAAGTTTTAGTAGTCTGTGGTTCATGAATTGATACACTCAATGACATTTAATATTCTTATTGTCTCAAAGAAGCATTTTGCATTTCAGATGACCTCAAACATTTTTTAAAAAAGGTTTTTTGCTATTAAATCAGGGGATGCAAAGTCAGCACTAAAGAAAAGCTTTGGCTAAAAGAAGGTTCAAAGAAGGGTAAGAACACACACATACAAAAGTGTTTATGTTAGTATGTGTGTGCTATTGATACATATATGAAATGCAGAATTTATAAAGGAACTAATGTTAGGCCCAATGCTAAGTACTTCCAAATACTTTTTATATAATTCTCACAAACCAGTAAAGTAGATGCTGTTACTGGCCCCACTTTACAGATGAAGAAACTGAGTTATGGAAAGATCATAGCCCAAAGTTACAACTAATAAGTGGTAGAACCCAGATTTGACTTTTAACTGATATATGTTACTTTTTTTACTTTATAACACACTGGCTATGAGTATGAATGCTTACTCTTCATATTGTTCTCATGCAAATCTCTTTCCGCTTAAGAGATAGAAATTCACTCCCCTTGCCCATCTCCCATAACTGACTCATTTTTTCTCCCTCTATTTTTTTCTTAAGACCTTTCCTTCTGCTTTGACTTATCTTTATTTTAGATGAGGGTTTTGGATGTCTCTTGTCCTTTATATTAGACTTGCCTTTTAGACAATAATTAAGCCCAGTGGATTGGCCTTGCTTTGACTTTAGAGAGACACAAATTGAGCCTCTCATTAACAAGATTTGCATTTTTGCCAGAGGCAGTAAAAACCTGGCTGCCATTCCTCAACCTCCAGCAAGCAGTGACAGAATCAAAGGAATAGCACATCTGTCAATTCTATTGTTTTCCCAATAGGGCCTTTTAAGAATGGTAACGAATAGGAAGGACAGGTCTATCGAAGTAAATATACATATATGTAAAAGTTAATGTTGAATTTTTCTCTCTCTTTTGCCAGATCTTCTTTATACATGCCTATATTTCCTACCCTGAAGGATAACCGTTTAAGTCATTTCAATTGATCTATAATTATTTTTCTAATGACATGATTGACATTTTTAAATTGTGCAGTGTGATTATTTTTTCTAGCTTTGTAATTTTGATGTTATAGCTTGATAATTTGAAATTAGTTATATTTATCTGATACTTAGAAACACATGAAAATATGCAACTTGGTCACTGTTAACAATTTTTATTTGTCTGAGTGGCACGCATATCTAGGTCTTAACAGAGTGTGACTGAAGCTTAAAACTCCATCTTTATGAAGATCAATACAGATGATTATCCTCAATGTGTTTACTCCTATTGGCATGTATTTGCTATATTTTGTTAATTTATAAATGTAACATTTAAAAATATGACCATTTTTTACAGCCTTGATTAATACATTAAGGGTCCTGAGAAATGCAAATGGCCTGGGTTTTCTATAATCTTTCAGTCTCTGGGTTTAGCTTCACCTTGATGAAATAGATGGTTACGTATCCTCCCTAGGTGGTAGATCTTACCAGCTTATACTGAGGATTGTGTAGCTTTGCTTTATACCTATAATAATAAGTTTACCAACTATAAACTTCCTTATGTGTCTTCTTGAACTTAGTTTTCACTTCAGAAAGTTACTAAACATGTTATTTTAATAGATGAAACTCCTAATTAGACTAATTTTTCCATAAGTACTTCCTACTCTTATCTCTGGCTTATTTCACTGTCTAACTCATGACTATTATTACACAGTTTGTACATAGATCTTGGTTCTAGGACCAAAACAAAACAAATGTTTCTACCATATTAATCAATGACATAGATGTAGGAAACCTTGGATAGCATTTTAGATATGTTATATACTCTCATTCATTTTTAAAACTGATGTTTCTTCTAGAAAAAGCAAAAGTAGATAGATGTCTTCTCCCTGCCTCTGAAAATAAATTAATATTCTCTCATTTGGAAAGATGGCCATGATATTACTCCTACATGACCCTTGAATAAAAGATGCATTTTAATAGGTTAGTTTACATTTCATTGTCAAGACAATAGGTCCAGAGTAAAAGAAATAGGTTGTGAAAAGTAGAAACTAGTTTATGAAGTTAATAGTTTGCATACATTTATGGAAACATGTACCTCTGTTAGTTACACTCTTGATTATTGGTGAGAACTTGATTGGATCATGTTGACTTTTTATTAAGGCTAGCCCTAGATTTGAGTAAAATATGGTCTTTTGTCAGTTCAGTTGAAACCAACTTCAAATTGCTAGACTTTTCATGAACATTTGCCTTATCTCATGACCCTCAGATATTTAGTCATAAATCTGATATTTTGTGTTGTGTAGATAGCTTAGATTTCTCAGTCAGATGCTCATACTAATATAGATTTAGCTACACTCTATTGTTCTCCAGATTTAATATTTTTTGTTCAGTGCAGGTTTCTATATTTTTGCTCTGCAGGAGACAGTGCCTTTGGCTCCAGGTCGTGACCTTGATTGGGATGAAGAGATGGCAAAAGCACAGTCACATGATTGTGTCCCTGTTCTTTCGGAACATCCGCTGTATATTCTTTACACATCTGGAACAACAGGATTGCCAAAGGTATTCACCCTCTTAGGGAAAAGTGTCTATAGTTGCAGATTTCTTTTGCAGTGAGAATTTTTGATTACTGACTGAAAATATTTGCAGACTGTACCTTGAAGTTTAGACTTAAATACTTTATATCTTGAGAGGTGTTATGTTTAAATATTGAAAAAATATTAATTACATTTAAGGTCAAGTACTTTGCTCCAGTTTCTTCCAATATCTTCACATATATCAGTAATATACAATTGATTAAATATGCTATTAAAATTAATAGACATTTGACCGAATACCAGTCAGCTTACTAAAATTTTATAAATATGTATTTTAGTATACGGTATGTGCTGCTGAATTGAGCACATAAATGTGTTTCTTTTTTATTAATTGCTAAATCTATTGGGGTGATATTGGTTGGAAAGAATTGCATAGGTTCCAGGTGTACAATTCTACATTACATCATCTATGTGTTGCATTATGTGCTCACCACCCAGAGTCAGTTCTCTTTCCATCATCATATATGTGATGCCCCTTCCTCCTTCCCTTCACCATCAGGTAACCACTAAACTATTCACTGTGTCCATGAGTTTTTGTTTCTTCATTACTTTCAGTTTTATATTCCACCTATAAATTAAGTCGTATGGTTCTTGATTTTTTTCATTCTGATTTATTTTGCTTAATATCATGGTCTCAAGGTCATCCAAAACATGTATTTTAAATGTAGTAATTTTAAAATTGAGGTGTAACTTTCATATAGTATGGGATTGATTTTTGGTCTAGGAGAATTCAATTCTTTGTTTTAAGCAGAAGTTTGAGAATTGGTCTAGACAGTTTGAACAACAGGCAATTTATCCAGAGTATTGAACTCGTTGATTTTCAGGACTGAAAACACGCAAGGACTTTAAAATCTGCTTACCATGAAAGGTGTTTTCACAAAACAGAGTTAAAAGCATTGCTATATATGAAGGTATCATATAACACACAAATTCTACTTGCGTTTGACATCTCCAAATAATACCGTTTCTTTGAACAGTTTCGTAAAGGTTTGCAATGTCATCTTCCCGTTTGCTAGAATTTTAATTGCATTGATATTATACATTGCCAATCAACCTTAATGCCACTTGCTTTATTTTACTTTTTGCATTTTAGTATTTATTTACTTTCTTCATAACGTTGCATGCTCTCTGAGTTCTTAGAATATATTTCATATATCTTTGAATCCACTATAGCACTAACCTTAAAATAAGGCCATGATAAATCCTCCAAATATTTGTTAAATGATTTCTTACTTCTCCAGTTAGTTCCCAGAACCCTCTTTATTCATAAGGATCTCACTTCCTTTTTTGTAGGTATATATAATCAGGATTAATGGACCTAAATTTTAATATTTGGATCCCCAGAATAGAAGTACAGGAAAGGGAAAGCCAGAATGGCTCAGTGGGTTAAGCGCTTGCTTTGAGGCCCCGAGGACCAAGGATCGAACCCCGGCTCTGGCCCAGGTAGACCCACATGCTGAACTGGGGTGTGCTTCCTGAACGCGGTGAGGCCTCCAGTTCAGTTCAAAAAATAAAATAAAAAAGTAAAATATAAAAAAAATTGGTTTAGGGAAGCCAGGATGGCTCAGTGGGTTTAGCGCTCACTTTGCAGCACTGGGGACCGAGGATCAAATCCCGGCCCTGGCCCCTGCGGACCCATATGCTGAACTGGGGAGTGCCCCCAGCTCAGTTCTCTCTCTGTCTCTGTATCTCTCTCTCTCTCTCTCTGTCAAAAACAATAAAACAATAAAAAAGAATTTAAAAAACCTTATTAAAAATAATAAAAAAAAGAAGTACAGGAAAGATGAGCATACATGTATTTAGGAAGCATTTAAATATAAACTTCAT
>PVKE010045153.1:0-12724 GCA_004027555.1 Craseonycteris thonglongyai | reverse complement strand
AAAAAAAAAAAAAAAAAAAAAAAAAAAAAAGATAAATTTCTGGAGACCTGGGAGAGAAAAAGAGAGGATGAAAAAGTGAAAAAGTCATATAACATTAAACTCAAAAGACTAGGAAATCTTTCTTGTCCATAACATCAATTCTTGTCTGTCAGATTTACTAGTGCCTCTGCCTAAAATACCTAAATGTAAGAGAACAATCAACAGGCTGGGAAAGAAAATAGTATTAAAGCATGAGAATTTATATCACTTTATAAAAAGTATAAAAACCAAAAAGATCCTCAAACTTCATCTGATTGGAGGTAGAATTCAGCTTCCTCAATTTTCAGTTTTGCTACTAAGAAACAGTTTTTTTAAACATCTGTGCCTTGTCATGTAAATTTAATTAGTTAATGCTTGAAGAATACTAAGATAATTTCTTATATTTAGTATGTGCTCAATAAACACCTCTTATTTTGAAGAGATATATGCGCTCTCATGTTTATTGCAGCATTATTCTTAATTGCCAAGAAGTGGAAACAACCCAAATGTCCATCTATAGATATATAGATAAAGAAAACATGCTATAGACAAACAAATGGAACATTATTCAGTCTTTAAAAAGAAAAAAAACCTTAACATTTCTACAACATGGATGGACCTGGAGGACATTGTGCTAAATGAAATTAGGTCATCACAGTGTGACAGATATTGCATAATTTCATTTATATAATTATCTAAAATAGTCAAGATTATAGAAGTAGGAAACAGAATGCTGATTACCAGTAGGTGGGGAGAGGGGCAATGAAGAGTTGTTCTGTGGTAATAAAGTTTTGGTTATATAAAATGGGTAGTTCTACAGAAGAGCTGTACAACATACCGTACATGTGCCTTTGGTTAACAATATGGCATTGTGAACTTAATTTGTTAAAATATTATATTTTATTTTCTATGACATTTGGGGAGTGAACATGCTCAATTGTTATGATTGAGAACTTCAGAGCGAAATAGAGATAGGTTTTGCCACTTAATAACTGTCATCCATGTAGGGAAATTTATTTAATCCCTGAAAGGCATATAAAAATGAAGATTTTTATAGCACTTATATCAGTGGACTCTTTAAGGATTAAATTATATAATTCAAAGAAAATGCTCAAATCACATCTGATTTATGATTATATGTCAGTTATTGGTATAGCAGCTTTAACATTAAAAACACACATTTTTTTTTGATATTTCAAAGAGAAGGGACGCTATCTATTCAAAATATGGTATCCTAGGTTTCCTTGAGCCTAAAGTAGAAATACGATTAATTTTTTTAGAATATATGAAATAAAGAGTATTAATATTAGGCTTTTCACATGTGAATGAGACATCACACTAAATTAATAGAGGCAAAACTTTGGCAAGAGAAAGCATTTTTCAATGCCTTCTTTTCCCTCTTTTATAATATCAAAATTAGGCTTTTCTGCATCTAAAGAAAGATACAGTCAACAGAAAGAGAGAGAGAATGACTCCAGGCCCTCCCCATCTGCATTTTTAAAGAGGATGATTTTGAAGTCAAACATCATGTCCCTGCTTTCAATGTGACATTTTGGAAAGAGAATTTAATCCTGTATGTACATGGCTTGCCAAATTTATACTGAACACACAGGGATAAATAAGCAGTGTGCCTAATAGTCATTGCTCAGCTTTAGAAATGCTGGAAATGGATCACCACCTATCAATAGAGGGCACTAAAGGATGCAAACATACTGTCCTCTTTATTCCCATATATAATGAACCTTTCTTTCTTTTCATACATCCAGGCACCATCTCAAAGAGGACCAGCAGAGAGGGTGAAATTTGAAAGACTGACCATTTCATTTATAGACTAGCAAAATGGAGGAGTGTAGAAAACACTGTTCAACTACTGCATTGGGAGGGTTTAACCTAAGCAGGATGAGAACAAATTTAAGACAATTGAAATGCATCACATATTTCACTACAATTAATTTGAAATCCTGACATAGAAGTTATGGTTGTTGTAGTTTTGTTGTTGTTAGGGTATGGGTGTGATTTTTTTTTTTAATTTGTTTGACTCCATGTTTTTTTTTAATCTAGTTTCCACAATGCCTTTAAAGACTTTCTGCTAAGTATCCCAACAGTATGGATAAATACTAATATTTCTACTATACTACTATTGAACATTTAGATTCTTTGCAGTATATTTTGTCTGTTAGAACTAATATTTCAGTGAATTTCTTTGTAATTTATTTATTTATGAAACTATATTTTTCAGTAGACAGACTAAAATTTTTTTCTGGTTTAGAAAGCTTGAAAACTTTTTTAAACTTCTGATACATATGTGCAAGTTATTTTTCCAGGAAGTTCTTTCATTTTGCATTCTACTTATATTGTTTCAAGCAACTATTAAGTTTGATATAAGGAATGTCATCAGAAATATGCAGATCCTATAACACAGCTCTGTTGAATAAACTATTATGAATTTTTTCCCCATATTAAACTCTCCTGAGTAATTAAAACAGCATTATGTTATGAATATTAGGAACTAGAGACTTGAAAAGAGAATAGGTAAGCACCAAACATTTTTCATTTCATTTAATTTGCTTTTCTGTGGGTAGAACACACATAAAAGACTATATCTGTCACCAAGTGTCCTAGGCAATCCTTTTCATTACGTTGTACGATACATAGATTCTGCTGTGAAGTAATCTCAGCATTTAATTTTAAATCATGTGTTCTTAAATCAAAATTCTTAATTCAAAGAAAAACATTCAAGTGGCAAGTGAATTATAAAATTTTTACTGCTTCGAAAAACAAACTACAGTGTTAGATTTCACAGCCTCCAAAGTCCTGCCCCACTCTTTTTTCCAGTCTAATTTCTTAGAATCACTTGACTCACACTTTACTTCAGCCCACAATCTTTGGTGCTCATTCTCTTTCATTTCTCACTCTAACTGATTCCCCTGGCTCAGCCTAGACTTAACAGACCACTCAAGACTCGTGTTTTCCATGAGACTTCCAATATTCAGTTAATACTGTTCAAATCTAATATATCTTAAAATAAGTTTTACCAGTCATGCAAAAATTTATATTATGGTCTTTAAATCTTAACAGAAATGCAAGATTATTTAATGCGGAGACCATAATTGTTTTTTTTATTTATCTGTAGATCTGTCTGTCTACCTACTCACCTATGTATCCACTTATCCCCCTATCATCCATCCACAAATTATAAAATAGGATCAATGTATTGAGTTAAAAATGTTTGGGTTTTTTTTTTTTTGTTTTTTTTTTGTGTGATATGTAACATTCATTGCTATTTCAGGAGTGGAGATTTTTACATGGAAAAACTTAATTTGTGGGAACATGATTGAATCTATTTTTAAATTGGCTTATACATACAATTAAGTTTTCTTTTTGTGATTAATATACATCTTAAGCTCAATGGATTTCTAAGGTAGTTATTAAAATGGATGGTATTATTTAACTCAGGCTACTTGTTTTCATTTTAGAATTTAACAACTGTTGCCTTGAGAAAGAACAAAGAAAGGGGTTTTAACTAGGGTGTTATGCTTTCTAACAGAAAAATATATACCAAAATATATAGATGATTTATTTCTTAATCCGCAATAAGCAATAGGAGTGAGACAGTGGCTTTTAGTTTTGGCAAAGAATGAATTCAATTTATTGAATCTGAAGCTAGCTTGACATGGTATGCTTGAAATATTCATTTGTTTTCCAAATGGTGATAACTCTGGAGTAATTTATTATTATTGTTTGCAATGTTTGAATAAAGTAAAACATAAATAAGGCAAAGAATAAAAATTACAAATTCAAGCATCAGCAGCTTACAATATTCCTGTGAATAAGCATAATCTAATATCCTCACGGTGAAGCCATTATCCCACATTATTTAATATAATAGATTTTTTTTCTATTGGACTTTTGGTGCCATTTTCCTGCTGTAGGTAAGGCTCTCTGGAGTCAAGGAACAGAACTCCTCACAAACATATTCTGTGAATCAAATAAGGTGAGAGGAGGTTATTAAAAAGATAAAAGATAACCTCAAAGTACTCAAGACGTTTTGAGTGTACTAGAGGCTCCTGAAGAGGGAGAATAGTGAGTAAAAGTGGACTCTTTCTGAGAGCATATTCAGGGTCTGGTTCCTACAAGCTAATCACGTTTTTATGCTGTAATATCTTCAGTCCTTCATGTCATTTTTCATATAATATTCTTGGAAAAAAGTGTTTCTTTTTATATTTCTAATTTGCTAAATCTCAGAAAGGAAAACAGATATGGGAGTGGGGGGGATATTATGCCATACGTGATAAATTTAAAACCTTGTTGATAAACGTTCCTTAAATACATCTATGTGCAAGACATTGTTCCAGTACTTGTGTGAGATATTGTTTCTGTCTCTAAAGAATTGAAAAGGGATTGCTGGGTCATACTGCAATTCCATTCCTAATTTTTTGAGGAATCTCCATATAGCCTTCCATAGTGGTTGTACCAATTTACATTCCCACCAGCAGTGTATGAGGGTTCCTTTTTCTCCACAGCCTCTCCAGCACTTGTTATTCCTTGTTTGTTTGTTTTTTTTATAGCCACTCTAACAGGTGTGATATGATATCTCATTTTTATTTGCATTTCCCTAATTGCTAGTGAAGTTGAGCATTTTTTTATATATCTGTTGGCCATTTGTATGTCTTCATGAGAAAAGTGTCTGTTTAGGTCTTCTGCCCATTTTCTAATTGGATTGTTTGTTGTTGTTTTTCTTATTGTTGAGCAATCGTTCTACTTGGTATCTACCCAAAAAACCTGAAAACCTTAATCTGCAAAGATGTCTGTACCCACATGTTCATTGCAACACTGTTCACAGTGGTCAGAACATAGAAACAACCAAAATGCCCTTCAATAGATGACTGGATAAAGAAGTTGTGGTACATTTACACAATGGAATACGTACTACTCAGCAATAAGATGAAATACAGTTGTTTGTGACAACATGGATGGACCTTGAAACCATCTTATTAAGCGAAATAAGTCAGACTGAAAGAATCAGGAAACATATGACCTCACTTATAGGTGGATTATAGAACCGAAACTAACAAAGAAACAAAGACTTAAGAACAACACTCAATAGTTTGGTGAGAGCTCCCCCAGTTCAGTTATGTCTCTGTCTCTGTATCTCTCTCTCTCTCTCTCTCTCTCTCTCTCTCTCTCTCTCTCTCTCATATCTGTCAAAAATAAATAAATAAATAAAATATATTTAAAAAAAATAGTTTGGTGATTACCTGAGGGAAGGGGAGGAGGGGTAAGGGAAAGTTGGGCGTGGGGAGGCACCAAATATGTGGTGATGGAAGGAGAGCTGATTCTGGGTGGTGAGCACATAATGCAATACATAGGTGATGTAATGTAGATTTGTACATCTGGAAACTAATTTTTACCAGTCAATGTCACCCCAATAAATTTAACAACAACAAAAAAGAATTGAAAAGGTTATAAAGGACATTGATATATGATTTTAAGTCAGCTTGAAAGTCTAAAGCAGAAGAAAAAGAATAGACAACTATGGAGATACAAAGCTTCTGTATATAATATTACATTAGAAATAGTTTTTAAAGGTAGGAAGGGTGGTTGAAAGATCTGGAGATAGGAAGATCAGTATTATAGTTAAGAAGATATAGAGTAAGCAATAATGTGGACGAAATAAAGCAATTTTTAGTGGCTGAATGGAAGGTTTGTGTGACTATATGTTTGTATAATGACGTATAACTTTGAGAAGTGGTAGGTAGTGAGAAGCAGAACATGTTTACTAATTACTAATTGAATCTGATAATTTCTCCTCTGTTTCTTATAATTATTATATTTGAAAATTCAGATCTACTATAAGACTACTTTCCTACCTTTTAAGTTTGATATTGAATTATATTGTTCCTATAAAGGTTAATTTTCACTTTTCAACAATTGTGAATCTGGAATAATTTAAACATGGGTTTTGACTAAAACTTGATGTTTGAATATTAATTTTACTCATGAATAAATGTATAGATCTTCAGATTTTTTGTAATCTTCAGATATACTTGGCAAATGATAATAATTTTAAAATTTTATATTAGATTACAAAAAACACATTCAGAATACAATCAGATATTTAATGAGGGAGGGAAGGAGAGGGAGAAAGGGGAATTGGTAGAAAGGGAGAGGAGAATGAGCAGAAGAGTGAGAGTGAAAAAGAAAGAAAGCAGGAAAAAGAGCGAGAGAAAGAGCAAGCAGGCATGCGCGCAAGAGAGAGAGCGAGCGAGAGAGGATAGCACACAGGAGCAATGGAGGAAAAAAGAGAAAAGTGGAATTAAAAGTTTTGATCGTTCAACATAGTTAAGGGCCTGCAGAAGTGAAATGTGGTAACAATATTTTAATTTTGTATAACAAAATGTCGACTCCATAGAGTTGTAATATGAATGTGAAGTTATTGAAATTAAATCCATATATTATGTAGTAAATGTTCTTACCAAACACCATTTGGAGCTCATTTCAACTTTAAACATTTGGATGCATGAATTATATTTCACTGATTTATGAGAAAATAAATTTTTTTCAGGAATATATGAAATCCAAACTCTCTGAGCCTCACATTCTTTTTTATTGTTAAATTTATTAAGGTGACATTGATTAGCAAAAATTATATAGGTTTCAGGTGTACAACTCTATAGTACTTTATCTATGTGTTACAATATATGTTCACCATCCAGAGTCAGCTTTTTCTTTCCAGCAACAACTCCCATTTTTAAAATTTGTAAATAGAAGTATGTAGCTAGCAAAAGCCCCATGGTACAACAAAGAAATAACACTTTCCTGGCATATAATACATGCTCAGTAAATGCTTGCAATTATTAGACTGTAAATCTTTAAGTTTTAGGTATTTGATGTTTAACTGGTCGGTCTAACAAGGAATACAGGGAATCAATCATTCCTTATGCACCAATCTGGACTCACAGTGATTGATACATCAGAATCAACCTCTGCCCTGCAGAACACTCACTGACCTACTTTTGGTAACTTTTTATTTCTTGGTTCTACTAAACATTCAGTTAAGTAAAGAGAATTTGCCTTATTATTTCTTTTTTTATTTTTTAAAGATATATTATATTGTTTTTTGATAGAGACAGAGAAAGACAGAGACAGAGAAAGACAGAGAGAAGGTAGAGGGCCCAGAGTAGTCTCCATAGTTATATGCTGTCAGTTTTTGACATGGTTTCATTCCACGCAGGTGGAAGGGGGCTGCACAGAGTGCGTACAGGGCCAGAAGCCTCCCACATTGAAGGTACACCCCCTCGAGCCTGAACCAGGGGGAGACAAGAACCGAACTGAAGACCTCCTGCGTGGGAAGCACTCCCCATTTCAGCATATGGGTCCGCACAGGCCAGGGCCAGCTAGGATTTGATCCTCGGTCCCTGGGTCTGCAAAGCAAGGGCTTAACCCACTGAGCCATCCCGGCTTCCCCGATGTCTTATTCTGTCTTACTTTGAAGCTTCATAATAAATTTATTTCCTCTGTAGGCCCTACACTTCCTAAGCATTGATCACACATTTATTTGGGATATACCAAATAATGTTGGCACTTTCACAGATCCAAGCCTTTGTTCATTTTGTTCTTCTAGGCTAAAATTGCCCCCAAACCAAGTCCTTATTCTCCTACTTCCTAGCTCACAAAATCCTACCAGTCCCCAAAACAAACGCCATTTTTTTTCAAAAACAATTTTTAAATTTCTCCTGGATCAAAATCTGAACTACTCTTTTTTTCAAATGACTCACAAACCTATAATGATAGTAGTGTATGAGAATGCCAGGTAAAGAAAAATAAAACAGTTTATTTTGGTAATGAAAGAAGCAGCGACTTAGAAGTTTAGAGGCACATATAATATTTCTCAACCAGAGGTACAATTGACACAATCTGAAGACATTTTGCTTGCCATCCTTGAAGGGGGAGAGGGAGAGGGAACTACTGGCATCTAATGGGTGGAGGATACTAATGCTGCTGAACATCCTACAAGTCGTTACAGCCTTCACAACAAGACTTATCCTGCAGTGGTACTGAGGTTAGCAGGCTATCAAGAACTCATTTCCCTTTCTCATTCCTAAAGGACTGAGCCTGAAAGTGTGCTTTTGGAACTGCAGTCACACTTTGTCGTCATGGTTTATCACAGAGAAGGCCAAAGAGTGTGTGAGAGCCTGTTTTCACAGAGGACGTATAGGCTTCACAGGAAAAAAGAGACTCTCTGGTGAACCATTTATTTTACGTTTCTGAGACTGTTGAAGTTGGGCGACTGCCACGGACATGGACACACCATGGAAAGAGATACCGGCAATACCATATTTCTGCCTGTGATCCTAAAACGTGTATTTTAAAAAAGTAGGGGAGGGGGGAGTGGGCACCAGATATATCGGGTTGGAGGGGGACCTGATTCTGGGAGCTGGGCACATAATGCGATGCATGGGTGATGTGATGTGGAGTTGTCCGTTGGGAAACTGTCTGATTGTTACCAACCAATGTCACCCCATTAAATTTAACAATAAAATATAATAATATTAAAAATAAATAAATAAATAAGTGACTTTTTTTGTGACATAATAAACTCGATGCACATGTTATAACAGTAACTGCTTCTAGTATCACCATTTATAAGGAATTTTGCATATGGTTTTAAACTCCATAGGAACTCTTTGAAGTAGGCACTACTATATACATTTTACAGTGATCTGTACTTTTTTTTTCCTCTTTGTCCCCAATCAACAGGTAGCTACCTGTTTCTAAAAAAAACTTTATTTGGTTGTAGATACTGTGCTTTGTACAGTGATTAGCTATTAAGAATAATAGGGATGCTGGGATGGCTCAGCAGGTTGAGCACTTGCCTTGCAGCCCCAGGGTCCGAGGGTCGAGTCCCTGCCCAGCCCACATGGACGCATCTGCTGAAATGGGGTGTGCTTCCCATATGGGAGGCCCCCAGTTCAGCTCCCTCCCAGGGTGTGCTTTCCATGTAGAAGACCCCCAGCCCAGTTCCCACCCTGCATAACCCCATGCCCAACTGTGTGGAATGAAACTAGGTCAAAAACTAATAACATACAACTATGGAGATTGCTCTGGGCCCTCTTCTCTCTCTCTCTCTCTCTCTCTCTCTCTCTCTCTCTCTCTCTCTTACTCTCTGTCAAAAACAATAAATTAAATCTTTAAAAAAAGAATAAAATTATGGTAGTAGTGATGATGATGATGATAACTTTGCCCTTCCATGCTTGCAGTGCACTGAATCTCTGCAGTATAATTTCTCATTCTAAATGCCTCACGTCTGAAAACTCAATTTAATCTTCTCATAACACTATGGAAAGGATATTTAAATATTAGGAAAATAATTTTTGAAACCATACAGAGGGGAAGCGGGGATGGCTCAGTGGGTTGGGCGCTCACTTTGCAGCACCGGGGACCAAGGATCGAGTCCCGGCCCCAGCCCATGTGGACCCATGTGCTGAACTGAGGAGTGCCCTTAGTTTAGTTCTCTCTCTGTCTCTGTATCTCTCTCTCTGTCAAAAACAATAAAAGAAAAAGAAAAATGTTCTATAAAAAAATAACAACAACAACCATACAGCAATATCTCAAATCTCCCAATTACTAACATGGGGGGGGGGGGCGAAGCTGAATGAGCAATAATAAGTGAGCCTCTGGTCAGAATCAGTTTTTAATAGAAAAGATACTCACTGTATGAGTTTGTGTCAGTATTAATTAAATAGATCACATAATCTCCTGTTTATAGAACATTCTAGAAGAGATGCATGGAGCATGCAGTAAGGCTGTCATATCTGAGAGTGACTGGTTGGCTGCCCAGAAAAGTCTCCCCTCTGTAAATCTAACTTAATCCTCTAAATTCAGTCCCAAATTCTGATCAGGCTAAGGTAGGCTAATTGTAAATATCAAAAGATACCATTTCTCTGAGATTAGTGCAGATAAACCAAGCTTGGTATAATTAACCAGAATAACAATGCAATTAGTTTATAGCCAGAAATAAAATAGAAAAGGAAGTCCAATGCATAATCTCTTCCTGTAGGTACTCAGAAAATGGCAAACTTCATATTTGAAGGTTTCTTGGTAAGCATAAAACTAAATTAAGAGTGTTAATAATAGGAATTCAATATTTAATGTTATCATATTAAATTAGCCTCAGAGATAGATCGTAGTAATAGATTACAAGCAAATCTCATGGCAGGGGATCTACTCTGTGAGGTAATTTGTAAGGTAATTCCATGCTGGTACGTTAGTATTGGAGTTAAATTTTAACACTGAGGCTTCTCATTCTACATATTTTCAAGTTGAGATGACACACAAAGGTCTAGCTCTATTTAGGAAAACAGTGAAGTGCCATCAGAGCCCAGGTCAGGTGGTCAGTGGAGGTCTTTATTGTTATAGCAGCAGTGTTTAAATTTTATTTCTTTCTTTCTTCACTGCATAAATGTGCTCCTCCAAGCACTCTCTAGCACACTTCTTCCACGTGTAATTCGATGTTAGAGTCTGTTTCTTGGGAATCTGATTTTAAGATGGTGGAATTTTTACCTTTGTTTACTATGTCATGTGAAATGTATGGAAAAAAATTAAAATTCATGTAGAGCATATTATGAGAGACTTAAAACACATGTTGTTGTCTTTTATTTTGAGAAAGAAATATTGGAATATGCCAGACCACTGGCCCTTAAAAACTTTACCATTGTGATAGGTCCTTGAATCTAATGTGTTTATGTCACACTTTCTAAAGCACTTGTGCATTGTAAGTCCACTAATATACCCATGCTTCCTTGCTCCTCTATTCTGATTAACACAATATTATCAAAATTTTATACTGTTGGAAATTTTTGTAGAATGTTTGGAAGCTCCAGGACCCTTGAACTGTGTTATGACTGACAGAGGAAAGTGGAATTAATGTAGTTCTGGGATTAATCTGCGAATATAAACTTCATTGGCCCTCCTTTACGAGAGAGGTTAAAGAACATCTTTACCTGGCAGCGGTTACATATACATTCCTAATGCCTTGTCAGTCGCTCTAAGTAGACATCTCGCACAGCAACACCAGTTGGGGCTACTATTTATCTGCATAGTTTGCCATAATACACTATAATCCATCAGAATCCACTTGGTCTTTTATTTGGTGCCAGATAGATCCTTTTGCAAATGGCAAATTAAATAAGAAAGTAATGAGGTTCACTACCCTTGCATTTGTTTAGGTATTTAAAGGTGTCATTAATTTCTGCCTTACGATGTGATTTTTTTTGCAAAGTGACTTTACTCTCTTAGCTGGGTGCATATAGGCACTTCTGCTTAACCTCTCCTCTATGACAGCTATAACTCACAGGACACCTGGGTAAGTTCCAGCAATCACTGTACACTCATTCCGATTACTATATGTACTGTAAAATAACATTTGAATGGGCCCATGGACTCAGTGAAAACATAGATACTTATGACAAATCTGAATTAATTGTATCACTTGTTCTATTACATGCTTCTACTTTGAAAAAGTAGAATGAATCTTTGAGTCCATAGATATCAATGACAATTTAGTCTCCTGTTTTTTGACAATTCTTTAAATATCTGTATTTTCATCTCTCTAGTGTATTTTCTATCCAAGGAAATGACCACAGCTCTCCTTGTGGGAGGACGGAGCATCATAACTATACGCACTTGTGGTATTACAGTTCCCTTCCTCTCAGAAAAGGCCTTCTCATTAATCAGTGCTATCCCAGGTCTGAAATTGGCTCAAGCCCAGAAACTGAGAATGGATGATTATTTTTATTGTACCAGCTGCCCTCCATCTCCATATCATTCATAATTTATTATTTTGATAATATAGATTGAGAAATAGCATTGTTGGCTGTCTCAATGACACTTTGATTTTAGTAAGCATCTTCGTATCTTTCCACACATCTGTCTCCACTGGCTGCTACTCTGACATTGCTGTTCTCATTGATTATGCATAACCACCTGGCCTCTGATATGTTGGGATCTTATCAGTCAGTATCTATAAGCAGTAGTATCTCTTTGAAACTGTGGAACACAGAAGACATTCACTCTTGAGCTTCTCAAAATTGCTAGTTTCACTCTCAATACAACATTCTTTATTACTTTTATAAAAAGTGGCCTTCAGTTTATGGATCTTCTGACCTACATAGTATACCCATCTTAGCTTGTCACTTCCCTGAACCATTTTATTCCAACCTCCCCATTATCCATGGTAGTTTTTGAATTTTTGCTTTGTGTTGGAAAGGCATTGCCTTTCCCAAGCTTATTCCAGGAATCAAACAACTCATATATTAGCATTATCTCCTAAAGGCATGCAGGGTGTTAATATTTTCTTCTAACAATATGTAATATTTTTTCCCTTTTTGTTTATACAACGAAATAACAGAATGGTATCATTTCACCTGTATCATCTTTGGTCTCTTTCAGACATCTGTGTATGAGATTGTTATTTGTATATTTATAACCTCATTATAGCTTGCTAATTGTGCAACAGGGAGTGTAATTTTAGAATTTATAGCAGTCTGAAAATTGTGATTTGTACTTCATAAAAAGAAATTGAGGCATCTAGATCCCATATATATTATCCGAGCTTTATATAATTTTTTATTAAAATTTTCTTTTTTTTTTAATATTATTATATTTTATTGTTAAATTTAATGGGGTGACATTGGTTGGTAACAAT
>PVKE010045152.1:0-12723 GCA_004027555.1 Craseonycteris thonglongyai | reverse complement strand
TATAAGACGACCGGGTGTATAAGACGACCCCCTAATTTTACAGTTAAAACATAGGTTTAGGCCTATATTCGCTGTATAAGACTACAGCCTCGGAAGTGGGGGGTAGTCTTATACAGCGAATATAGGCCTAAACCTATGTTTTAACTGTAAAATTAGGGGGTCGTCTTATACGCCCGGTCGTCTTATACGCCGGAAAATATGGTACTTCAAAGTTGATGGCTTTTAGAAAATGATAACATTGAATAAAGAAAAGCAAGAAAGGAATAATCTAGAACTATTTCACTGTTGAAGGATTTCAATTACTAGGTAATATTGAGGTTGAAGCGATGATATGAAAGTATAATGGTCACTACATCACTATTTTGTCCTCCTGTCACAGTTTCTTTACTTTGTCTTCACTTTCTTCACCGAATTACCAAAAATGTTCTTTGTAGGCTACTGATTCAATGGCATTGGAGAAGTTTGCCTTAGTACTGGATTTATAGAAAAAATAAAATAGTCAGCAATATCAATGGGCAAAGGATTACTATTATAATTTTATCTATGTAATAGTCTATAACTAGATAGGTAAAAATGGAGAAAACATTGCTTTTTAAAATTATTGTTCATAAACCTTTTTTTAGAGCAGTTTTAGATTCACAACCAAATTGAATGGAAAGTATAGAGTTCCAGTATACTCATCTCTTGGCATACACAGCACACAGCCTCTACCACTATCAAGTTTCCCCACCAGAATGCTACATTTATTACAATCCATGAATTTACATGGACACATGATTATCACTGAAAGTCCAGTTTTACATTAGGGTCCACTTTTTTTTTAAGATTTATTTTGATAGCTTTTGACAGAGAGACAGACAGACAGAAAGAGACAGAGAGAAGGGGGAGGTCCCAGAGCAGTCTCCATAGTTGACAGCATTAGTTTTCCATATAGTTTCACCCCACAGGTGGGCGCTGGGCTGCGCAGGGCAGGAACCGGGCCAGGAGCCTCCTGCATGGGCCCCAGCAAGAACTGAGCTGGGGGCACACCCCAGTTCAGCATGTGGGTCCACGTGGGCCAGGCCCTGGGATTCGATCCTTGGGCTCCTGGGCTGCAAAGTGAGCACTTAACCCACTGAGTCATCCCAGCTTCCCCAGGGTCCACTCTTGATGTTGTGTAATCTATGGGTTTTAACAAATGTATAATAATATGTGCCCACCATTGTATTATACTATCACAGAAAATAGTTCCCCTACCCTAAAAATCCTCTGTGCCTTGCCTATTTATCCCTCACATTCTCCTCACCCCAGGTGACCACTAATCTTTTTACGTTTCTATAGTTTTGCCTTTTCCAGAATGTCACATAGTTAGAAGCTTACAGTATGTTACCTTTTTAGATTAGCTTCTTTCACTTAATATTCATAATATACATTTAAGATTTCTCCATGTTTTTTCATGGCTTGATAACTCATTTTCTCTTAACACTGAATTCTGTTCCATTGTCTGGCAGTGCCACTGTTTACTTATCTTCTCATCTACTAAAGGACATCTCGGTTGTTTCCAAGTTTTAGCAATTATGAATAAAGCTGTTATAAACAACCATATGCACGTTTTTGTGTGAACATACGTTGTTTTCAATTTGTTTGAGTAAATATGAAGAAGTGCACATGCTGGATTATATGTTAGGAGTATGTTTTGTTTTGTAAGAACTATCAAACTGTCTTCCAAAGTGGCTATACCATTTTACATTTCCATCAACAATGAATGAGAGTTCATAAGGGAGGAAACTTACTGCAAGTAAGAAGAGTGACTTGTGACTTTACTGATAAGCATATAGGATAAAGAACTAAACACATTTTGCTTAGTCCCCACTGGGATCTTTCTCTAAATCAAACTCAGCTTACTCCTAGAGCACAGACCTTCTCTAATTCTCAGGCTCCTATGGGGGAGATCTATGGTTGTTGAGTGTTCTCTGTGATTTTGAATAGTTTTAGACTATCTATTTCAGGAGTGAAGAGACAGAAAGCTTAAAGCTAAATTTACCATTTGTCTGTTTTATTCTTGTTTTGTCTTAAACTCAAGCAGGCAGATAGAACCAATATTATATACTGTGCTTCCCAAAATCAACAGTAGTATTTTTAACTGGAAAAAATAATATATGATATGAAAACAAGTGAAATAATTTAAATGGTATCCAATGTAGAGTTAGTACACTTCCCCCTCCTGGTTCTAATCATCCTTCCCAGAGTCAAAGACTATTTCTAGTTTTATAAAGAAATATTCTAAGTATAATTATATGTGTATGTGTGTGTGTACGCGTTTTCTATATAAAATATTTATTTAACTTGCTTGTGTCACTGAAATATGTATCTTGGTGATCATGATTTAATACAGTACATCTGTGATTTATTTCATTCTTTTTAATGATAAAAATGTATTCCATGTTCAGGCAATATTACTATATTTGACCAGTACCCTATTAATCGACAACCAAGTTGTGTCCATTCTTTTGTTACTGAAATATCAGTTCACTAATAATACCCTGAATGCAAGTGAACACTTGTGTTGACTACCTTCCTAGAAATGGATATGCTGAATCAAGGGGAAGGATCAATTTAAATTTAAATTTGACACATATAGTTATTGCCAAATTGCTCTCTAAAAGAGATCACATGTAACAATACTATCTGAGAATGCTTATTTCTTTATACTTTTATCAATACTGCATAACATCAATTATTTTGATTAAAACTTTGCTTTTTGAAAAATATGCTCTTAAATTGAACTTTATCAATGTTGCTACAACTTTCATTGGGACATAGCTTATTTACTTTATTGTTTGGTATGAAAATCAAAGAATCAAGTTAATGTAGCAATTTATTTTTGTTTAATTTTTCATGAAATCAGTTAGTGAAAAAGGTATGTATGTGGGGTGTGTGTGTGTGTGTGTGTGTGTGTGCGCGCGCGCACGCATGCACACATGTGCATGTAAATTCTCTGTTCTAATGGCCGTACCTCAAACTCCAAATTCAAATGTACTTTTAGGTTTCTTTTAAAAGCATGCACTTGAATACAAAACATTGTTCTAATTTTTATAATAGTCTGAGCAGCTCCATTTGTAAAGAGCAAAACTAACTATAACAGGTATGTAATTTCATGGTGTCTTATATAAGTGGTCATATTTTGTGAGAAGAAAATGCCAATGAGGCATACTTAAAGGTCAGCTATTTTAATGAACCAGTTTATGACTCACAGTTTTACCTTTACTTTTCTTTGGCTTTTTCTGGTAGGCTATATTTTGATTAGCATAGAGATTGTCTACTAATTATTGTGCTGTTTCAAATTCAAATGATTTCTTTCCCAATGT
This sequence comes from Craseonycteris thonglongyai, assembly GCA_004027555.1. Classification (NCBI taxonomy): domain Eukaryota; kingdom Metazoa; phylum Chordata; class Mammalia; order Chiroptera; family Craseonycteridae; genus Craseonycteris; species Craseonycteris thonglongyai. Next base: position 9,376 of record PVKE010045152.1, on the reverse strand, counting down.
GCTTCTTCTTCCAGAACTAAAAACAGATAAATTCTTACAACCTGGAAGGGAGGTGGGAAAGAGGAGAGTTGGGGGAAACAGAGAGAAAGAAAGATTACAGAGCTGATTTGAGAAATGCCTTAAGGAGAAGGAAGCTGAAATCTCTATTTCGTTAGATTCTCTGGGGCTAACATCCTGTCGAGGAAGGAAGTTTACTCAGAGAAAAGAAAATAAATCCTGTGTTCCAGAATTAGAGTTGATGCTATGTTTTATCATGTAACTTCCTTTTTATCTGTTATATTTAATTAGACTAAGTTTATCTTTATGCCTGGCTCTGGTGGTGATAGAACAGAGATATCACATAAGCAAAGTAATAGTCAATTTAATCCTTCCTACATGATATTAGCAATTGTCCTCCAACTCATTCTCCAAATCCCACTTCCAACTTCCCCACCAGCTTTTTGGGTAGCATGGGACTTCTGCTCTGGTGATTTTCAAAAATACCATTTTGTTGCTTTGAATTATATTGAAACAACCTCAAATTCACATTTAGCCAGGAGGGACGATTGCTGAGTTTCATAGTGCTTCTGTGGGTTTCTCCAGGCTAGGTATTAGGTAAATTTATATTAGTTCAGAGTTTTCTATATGCTAGGACTATATGCTATTTTATTTAATCATTAAAATATCCCTATGAAGTAAGCATTGTTATTCTTGTTTTAGATTTTAAGAAACTAGATCATTGAGGCTAAGACTCTGATTAAGATCACATAGCTCGATTCACCAAAGCCAAGTTTTGAGCCCATGTTTAACATAAAGCTACTGCATTTTTATCTACCATACTACTTTGCCTAAACGTGCTGTTTGTGGATTCCATGAGATAATCTACACATAAATATCTGTAAAGTTTGTGTATTCATGCTCAATGATGGCTTCCCTATGTTTTATATGACTTTATATTTTCTTTGACATAAAAATAGAAGGGAAAAATTAAATTAATTCATTTAAAACTTAACAGACATATGAAGAGATATAATGAATAATGTATACAGATATCTCTGCATCTCAGCCTGAGGAGTGAATCATTTTAGGAACAGTTGAAGCCCTACCCCATCCTATAAACTTGTCCCTCCATCCTCCATATTCCCTCCTGCCCTTTCGTTCATCCTCCTGTGGAGACAACCACTAATAAATCCTGAAGTTGTGATATTTCATTCTTATTCAAGTCCCTAATCTTAATGAATCTATTGTAACATTTCTGATTTTCAGATATCTGTATACTTTTGAACGTGCTTTCTACAGTCATTGGCAACCTGCTTTTTTGGTTCAACTTTATGTTTTTTAGATCCATATGTGTTGGTAAGTATGCCTCTAGATTTTTAAGTAAAAACATTTCAAATGTTTTTTTAAATGCTGATAATAAAAAGTAGCACTTGGTTCTGTGAACGAGGCACTGAAATTGAGTACTTTGAATATTAATATATTAATATATTGCAGCTTTAATACTAGGATATATATAGATATATATCTCTAGATATTTACAGCTATCTATATATATTGGTATATTATTATTATTGTACTCACTGCTAAATGCTCAGAGAATTTAAATTATTCACACAAGATAACAGCTAGTCAATAGCAGAGCTAAAATTTGCACACAAGTATTTATAACCCTAGTTCTGTACTTACTGTTTTTATTACACTGCACACTGCCTACCTTTACTGAATTCCAACTTTTCATGTCATTCATTTTTTTCCTCAAGATCAAGGCTCTAAATTTCTGGCCAAGGGCAAGGTATAGAGTAAGAAAGTGACCCCCACATGTACAGAATCTGCCTTAGTAATGCAGCCCCCAGGTTACCATCTCTCCACTGCTCTCATTTATGGAGGTAATTACCCTCTACTGTTACTGTGCTGTGTAGTGATTTGGCATCACCTAAGGCACCTGTTTCCTGAGACATCCTACCCATAGAAAGATTTAATTAATCCAGAAATACATCTCCCAACTAAAACCTAGGCCAATACATCACCCTGTACCATGATTCCAAAGATGCCATAGAAAAATATAATAGGCCTCCACAAACCAACCAATGGTCTAATTGTTAAGCAAAATTGCTGTGTCTTACAATTACTACTATTACAAACTATCCATTAAAATGCAGCATCTGCCTCTCTCTTGACTCTTTTATTAACACAATACTCCCACATTAGTCCCAGTTATAAACAAACCCTATCCAAATTTACATTACTCTCCAAATTGCATACACAGGCTGATTAGAGTTTCTTGAAAAAGCAAACTCTACGTAAGTACTAAGTTCTTTCCATTCAGTGTACGGTACTTGTATTGTGGTTTCACAGTCAGATCCTTTTGAATACATATGGCAACTGCCTTTTAACTCAGTTTCCAGTAACATTCTTATACAGTAGAGTAGGCTGACCAGATATACTGTTTTAAATGAGACATAAAACAATAGTACTGTCCTATTTCAAATAGTATGCATGGTCAGCCTACTGGTACTTTGAATTTAGCCCAGTGAGACGACTCTACTGAGTAGACTCTCTGTTAACCGGAACTCAAGCAACCAGTAAAAAAATCAAAGAAATAATACATTAAATAAAAATTCAAATCAACTCAATTTCTAACAAAGGTAAAGTTTAAACTTGGCCTGGTACACACTGTACCATGCCACGAGTAAGCCCGTGCTTCGTGCACCACATGTTCTTCTCCCACTCCCACCAATTCACCTTGTGTAAACACACCTGTTCACTGGAATCTATTATTATTCAAGATTTGTGCTTTCACACAACACCAAGTATGCTGAAACAAGTCTCAAGTTAGTGGGTTGTTTTTTAACTTGAAGTTAAAAATATTATGTTAGTGAAGTTCATTAAGTTGAAGTTTATTGACTCCCATTTAACTAAAATTGCACACTGCATTCACAAAGCTGTTTTTATAATAAAACTGTGTTACATTAAGTTTGTCTTTGTCTTGATTTGCTTTTACTCATTGCATTCCAATATTAATATCAAGGTAATACAGAGTTTGTGGTGTGATGTGGTATGGTATGGTATGGTATGGTATGGTATGGTATGGCATGGCATGGCATGGTATGGCATGGCATGGCATGGCATGGTATGGTATGACATGGGGTATAGTATTAGTTGGGTTTATTTTTAATAGTAACTCTCAAGCAATTAAAAACTATATTTATCTGGTACCTAACAATCCCCATGGTTACTGGTTAACTGAGAGTCTACTGTACTACCAAAGTGTTTCTTCTAAAGCAGAATTAAAAATACAGTAGAGCCTAAAGAGGTATGTTTTTCCTTCTGTGATTGAAACACTGTACAATGCCTTTCTTCTTTTTCTCTTCCCTCCCTCTTTTCTTCCTTACTTATTGTTCTCTTATTTCTAGCGTCTCTGTAGTTCTCTCCCTTTTAAGAGCCTGGTCCTTCTGTTTCTGATTGTCTTCTGACCTATCTCATTAGTATCTTTCCCCATGTACTATTTTAGCATTTCAAACAGTGTGATCTCGGTATGTTAGTATCTATTCTGTTGATGGTGTAAGAGTCTTCATGACTCTGAGGCATATTTTGTAGAAATGACCTGAAAAGGTGACTTTGGGATGAATGAATCTGGTCTCAAATCTCAATAGAAATCTAAGTTCTTTCGTCATGTTGGTGCACCAGACCATCTTTTACTTTCTCAGAATACTGGTGCTTCCTGGCACATAGGTGAGAATTATCCTGTCTGAGAATTATTTGGAATAGCCAAACATTTAATTTTCTATTAGGCTTCTTCACAGATGAAGAATTCATGTGATTAGAAATAGCAAATTCAGAAGTAATTAAATTAGTTCTTTCTGGAGAGAGGATTAATACTATATTTAGTATGATGGACCCTATTCTTTTCTCTTGAAACCTATGTGTTCTTTCACTGACCTGTGATTGCTCATTCACCACTCCGGGAAAGTACTTGAACTTTGAGTTGTGCCAAAGTTTTGCTTCTAAAACCACAACCCATCTCAACAACCTCTGTTAACCTCTTGATACCACCACATGCTCTAAACAGGGTTTCTCTAACATGCAGTAATTTCTAATTTTGCATCTGATGTTATCTACTTATGTTTTTCAGTTATAATCTAAGACATCTTTTTCATTTTTACCCTCATATTAGGAGATTGACATCCTTTTTTATTAAAATGAGGTTAATTTTTCAAGTTGTAAATTACATCATTGTGATTTTCTTTAAAATACTCCAATAGCTTCCACAGCACTCAGCATACGATCTAAATTCTCAGTCGTGGTTTATAAGGTTCTGCTTGATAAGCCCCCTGCCTAGCTAGCATGTCATCTAGTAGAATTCTCCTCTCTCACTTAATGTGCTTCAACCACATTGTCCTTAAAAGTTCTGGCTCACCAAGTTTACTCCTGCCTAAGGCCTTTGTTGTTCCTACTTACCGTTTCCTCTGCCTGAAAGATTGTTCTCCCAGATCTCAGAAAAGATGATTTATTTTTGTTAACTATATCATGGCTTGAATCTCATCCACCCTTTTCTGTTTTTTCCCATTTTTATGTGCTCAATAAATATTTGTTGAATCAATCAATTAAAAGTTACCAATGCATTTGGGATGCCAGAATAGGTCAACAAGTTGAGCACTTGCATTGAAATCGTGAGGTCCAGGGATCAAATTACAGCCCTGCACCATGCAAACCTACATGATGAACTTGTGGCATAACTGGTAACTTCCGGGATGGCGGCAAAGGTTCTCCCCTCCCATGCAGGAGACCCCTGTTTGGTTCCTAACCTGGGTGGCCCCACATCCACCTGTATGGAAAGAAACTATGTCACAATTAATGATGTACAACTATGGAAACTGTTCTGGACCCTCCCCCCTTCTCTCTCTCTCTCTCTCTCTCTCTCTCTCTCTTCATTCTCACACCTCTCAAACAATAAAATAAACCTGTTTTTAAAAAGTTACCAATGCATTTGTTTTATATATAAGCGTACATTAAGTTTCTGTTGATACTGATGATGTCATCTGATGCATGTCATCATCTGATGTATATTTCCATTGAAAACACTGGTCCACATTTTTCTGGTGAGAGGAAATGGAAAGGCTTTTGAAATGGTCTGCACCATGCTATGTACTGTCCCTTGGTTCTGTCAGACCTTCTACTTCCTCTGCTGCTCATTTCCTGGGAGTCTCTAGCTTCCATGCATGGTATTAAATTTTGATCAAGAGATGAAATCCTTGATCAAGTGGTGAAATCCTTTTTGAAACATTACTAACACATGATTGATCCTGGATAGATCAGTAAGAGGCAATGAAACTTTGATAATGCAAATATATCAACTATTTCTCTCAGTACTTTTCATAGTCATATAGCGTCTACACTACCATCAACAAGTAGAAAGCGGGTATTCATGGGGCAGAAAGGTAATCTATCATGACATATTATACCTTGCTTTTTGTTGCCCTATTTAAGGTTGTTCAACATTTCTTCAACTTACACCTTTTTAATTAATTCAAGAAAAAATTATCACACATTTTATATATGCAAAACAGATTTTTAACTACTCACAGAACACCATGTCTACCAATACTGGTTGGAGAGTGGAAATTACACAAAATTGGCCTTTCATTTATTTTTCTTTTAGGCATGGCACACAGTTTCTTCTGCAAGTGTGTAAACCTGACAAATGATACCTCCATGAGTTCTTGCTTCTTCACCCCTAGCATTGAATATGAGAACAAAGCTGATTGAGATGGCCATAAATTTAGGATAGGACTGTAGGTCCACTATCACTGATATAATAGAAACCCTCTTTCCTCTTTGCCATGAGATAATTCTTTTAATGTAGCCCAGAATAGAATTGGCCTTTTCTTTCTCATTTCTTTGTCAACAGCTATTTTTGCAGATTTTCATTACTTCTTAATTGTTCAAACTTCCTATCTTCATTTTTCTTGTTAAAGACCAATTTTACAAATGAGTTCATTATCTCTACCACTTTAGACTCATCATTAATTTCATGCTTCTCATTTATTAGTGGACCTATTTTCTCTATGGTACTTTCTTTTTTCACTTCAGTATTTGTAAAATGCTTTTGTTTTCTTTGAGTCCCCTCTACTAGCTTTATTATGTTCTCCTTATGCTACTGGTATCTTTCCTATGTTTAATTGATGTGTGTCTCTTTTTATTCCAAATAGCAATTTTTTCTTCATTGGCTTTAATATAAGGTTTTTAAAGACACTTATGTTTATACTTCGTATTTGCACACTTCATTCTTAAAATACACTTTACATCTACTCTAGTCTACTTAAAATATTAATAGAAGAAACACAGGCAGGAAGAAAATTGAGAGAATTTTATATCTTATAAATGCATTACTGTATACAATAAATTTCTTAATCTTCAATTAGTGAAAAGAAATAGATAAAATAATACTTTTTTTTCTGTTAGACTGGTATAGATCATTATGTCCCTGGCCTGGGCACATGGTAAAACCAAGATATAAAACTTCAGGTGCTAAATTGGAGGTATTTGAGTAAAAAATGTGTAGGATAGTGGTAAAAAGCATAGACCAAGATATAGAAGCCCTGGTTCTAGACCATGAATACGCCTGAACAATTTTAACCAAGTCTGTTGCTCTTTCTCTTTGCTAGTCTCTTTCATCTGTTTTGATTCTCACCTCCCTGTATTTCTTAGAAATATGGAGGTAAGGGTGGGAAAAGAAGAGGCATGTATTTGCAAGTAGAGTAACTTGGCAGAATCTAGGCAGCAAGAAAATACTGTAATCCATGATTTCTACTGTGATACAACAGAGCATTGAATTAAGAAATAGGTGACCTGGGGTTTTATTGTAGGTTTCGTATTATTTGGCTTCTTACCAAATGAACTTTCTCATTTGCAAAACATGGGAGTTGAATTAGATGATAGTTAAGTTCTTTCTATTTCTCAGTGTTTTATATAATTCTTAGAATCTAGACTCTATTAAGTTTATTTATGTATTCCTATCATTTTGGCACCTATTAAGTACTTCAGTCTCCTCCTTGGAACCTTAAATGACCCTGAACATTGCGTAGACCATATACATGCCAGCCCACAAAAGCAAATCTTGGACATCAGCCTATGTATAAAGTTAATACCCAGGGTTTACATTTGCTTTATTTCCCACTAATTTTGTTTTTATACCAATTTCACTAAACTTCATACTCTTGGTATTGGGGTCTCAACCTTGAGATAGTTAGCCTGTGTAGAGTTGGTGTTCATTCATTAGGGTTCTCTGTGGTCTATGACCTCAGTGTGTTCCTCAGGTGAACTAGGTCACATCTTTGACTCTAATCATAGCCTGCTACATGGCAGGGAACTCTCAGCTTTAGCTATGGCTCTAAACAACTCAATCTCTGCTAGTCCAAACAAATTAAACCCTGTCCTTCACTGACCTAAGGCTGGGAGAGTGTATCAGATAATCATTTATTAAATAGTTTGCCCTTGGAAAACATTTTCTCTGAGTCATAACTCTGCCATTTCTAAAAACTATCAACCTATTTCATCAAAACTGCTGTGAAAATTAACTAAAATAATTTCTGTGAAATGTCTTTGTAATTCTTTTTTTCAATCTAGTAGACTCCTCAAAGTAAAGCTCAAAGGTTACCTCCCATGTGATCCCTTCCTATTTCTTCCAGGAAAAGGAAACCATGTTCTCCACTAGGCTTTCTTTGTGCTTTGTTTACACCTTTAGTTATAGTTAGAGCAGAAGCAGCAGTAGTCTCATAGGTAATAGGCTTTGAGCAGTTCTTACGTGATTGCACTGCACGTGCTTCATTTCATCCTGAAACAATGATATCAAGGAATCAGTAACATTATTAAGTTTATTGTTTTGGTGGGAAATGAACCAAATATTAATAACTTGCTGAGGTTCTTCCAACTAGAAAAGGTCTCAACCTCAACTGGCACCCAAGCCTTAGTCCTCTCATTCTACCTTTTGACCTTCCAGAGCATCCTCCCAAGGGTATTAGTGGAATCCACGCAGACGGTTGGGATTAAAGCCTATGACTCCGCTTTCATCTACAGCTTCATTCTGCTCTCATTATCATGGGTTAGCAGTGCTAGAGTTCCCTGTACCTTTTAATAGTCTACTTTCTGCGATTCCACATTTTAAGAATTCTTGCTTTCCTGTGAGCGGTAGGATTTTAATATTCATATTAAAGTTCTCAATTTTTCTGTCTGAAATGACTCCAAGTTCCTAACATATTTAAATTTCTTTTCCTTTTTTTCTTTTATATCCAGGGAGGCTTGCCTTTCCTATAAAATTTCTTATTTCATATCTGTACATCTTGATTACAACACTATTTGTCTAATTTAGTTCAGCCTATGGGTATCTCTCTAATGTCTAGCATGGTGGAAGGAGTTACAAACTTCTCTTGGTGTTTAGCAGAGAGAAAACAGATTCCAGGTAAACAATATCCTCCAAAGAAAGTCATCGGCACAAAACTCCTAGATGTTCTGATACTGCCCATGAGGTACTGTGGTATTATGAAACAAAAGTCATTCTACTTTTTACCCTTAGCTACAGGCATGAGAAATTTGACTATTACATCATTTTAAATTCACAAGGTGAAGACTCTTATCTGCATATTAATACTTTTATTTCCATAATTTTTGAACAATTGGATTGTGCCTCAATTTAATACTAAATATCTACAATGTTCAAAGCATCCTGTGAACCTCCTTAAGTGTTGCCCTGCTCAGGGACTGGCTAATCAGGAGTGAATGAATATATTACTATTTTCTGAGACTAGTCCACAGCAAATCTTGATCAAGTAGATAATGCAACTCAATTATTTATATGAAATATACCGGTACTCTGAGGAGAAAAAGTTGAAAAGTCAGATTAATAAACTCATAGAGACTTTATGAAATCCATTACTTGCAACATATATATTCCAATCTTCTTGATTTTTATATATGTTGGAATTTATAGTGATCCTAGGTATTCACAATGATAATTCCATATTTTTCAGTCTTCAGAGAAAAATACATTTCTGATCCCTATGGTCTTAAGAAAAGAAGAACCATGTATTTGAAAAAGATTTTCAATAATAAGAATTGAAATAGAAAGATGTATCTGTTTCATTACAGAATTAAATTAGAACATTCCATTCTTCAAGTGTTTCAGTTAATCAAGGTTGTACTATACTTTAGATAGGAAGTCTAATCAAAACTATCTGAGAAGTCAGTGTACTGGAATGTCACTTACTAAAGATTTCAAATATGTTTTTCAGAGCTTTTAGACCATGACTTTTAGGAGAACTTATTTGGTCAAAAGATGATTTGCCTGTAAAATGTCACATAGTATCTTAAATAATTGTCACTAAAATATCATTTCATTGAT
>PVKE010045151.1:0-12726 GCA_004027555.1 Craseonycteris thonglongyai | reverse complement strand
GTTTAATTTCCTCTTTGATCCAGCTATTTTTTAATAGCATGTTGTTCAATCTCCACGTATATGTGGTTCTCTCTGCACTTGATCTTTTGCAATTGATCTCAAGTTTCAACGCTTTGTGGTCTGAGAATACACTTGGTATGATTTGGATGCCCTTAAATTTGGTGAGGTTGGATGTAAGTCCCAGGATATGGTCTATCCTTGAAAATGTTCCATGTGCACTAGAGTAAAATGTATAGCCCTTTGTTGTAGGATGGAATGACCTGTAAATGTCAATTATGTCCGTTTCCTGCAATGTATCATTTAAAGCTGCAATCTCTTTATTTAGTTTCTGCTTGGATGATCTGTCCAGTGTTGTCAGGGGGATGTTTAGATCCCCTACTATAATTGTATTTTTGTCAAATTCTCCTTTTAGTTCTGTTGGTAGTTGCTTTATAAATTTTGGTGCTTCCTGATTCGGAGCATATATATTGATGAGTGTGATGTTTTCGTGTTGTATTGTTCCTTTTATCAAGATGTAATGACCATCTTTATGTCTTATTATTTTTTTAATCCTGATGTCTTTTTCATCAGAAATCAGTATGGCCACTCCAGCTTTTCTCTGACTGCCATTTGCCTGGAGTATTGTTTTCCATCCTTTTACCCTGAGTCTATGTTTGTCCCTGTGGCTGAGGTGTGTCTCTTGTAGGCAGTATATGGTTGGATTTTGTTTTTTAATCCAGTCTGCTGCCCTGTGCCTCTTTATTGGTGAATTCAGTCCATTTACATTCAGGGTGATGATTGATATATGAGGATGTCCTGTATCCATTTCTTCTTTCCTTTTTATTTTTTTGTTGTCCCAACTTTTCTCCATTTATTTTGATTTCTGGATTCAGGTCGGGTAGCCTCCTTTAGTATTTCTTGGCGTGCCGGTTTTGAGCTGGAGAATTCCCTCAGCTTCTGTATATCTGTAAAGGCCTTAATTCCTCCTTCATATCTAAAGGTTAATTTTGCTGGATAGTTCATTTTTGGCTGGAAATTTCTCTCTTTTAATATTTTGAAGATTGGGCTCCACTCCCTCCTGGCTTGCAGAGTTTCTGCTGAGAAGTCTGGTGACACCCTGATAGGTTTTCCTTTGAAAGTTATGTTTTGTTTTTCCCTGGCAGCCTTAAGGATTTTTTCTTTGTCATTGATTGTTGTCATCTTCAGAACAATGTGCCTTGGAGAAGATCTGCTAGGGTCTAGGAAGTTAGGGCTTCTGCTTTCCTCTTGGATTTGGGGCTGTAATTCCTTCCACAGGTTAGGGAAATTTTCATCCACTATTTGTTTTAGTAGACCCTGAGAAGATTTCATCTCGCTTCCTCCTGGTACCCCTATTATTCTAATATTGTTCTTTCTGATGGAGTCAGAAAGTTCTTGTAGGGCTCTTTCATTTCTCTTGATTTTCCTTTCCCTTTCTTCTTCCCTCTGTGACATTTCCATGTTTGTATCTTCAAATTCACTCATCCTTTCCTCTAGTTGGTCAGCCCTGTTTCCTATGCTGGTCAGTTCTTTCTTCAGCTCTCCCATGATGCCTTTCATTTCAAGGAGTTCCTTTTGATTCTGCTCTAGCTTCTCAATTTTGTTGGTAAAGTACTCATTTTGCTCAGAAAATTTCTTGTTGAGGTCATTTAACTGTGTCTGGGTACTTTGCCAGCATCGAGTGAGCTCTCTGAGTGTCTTGATTAATGCAGACCTGAATTCTGTTTCACTTAGATTTGATTCCAAGTGTGCAAGGTCCTTTACTAAAGACTGCCCCTGATCTTCTGGAGGGGCTTTGGATTCTGAGGTGTGCATTGTGTTTGATGTGGTTCTTTTTGCTTTACGCATGAGTCTGTTTTCCCTCTGGGGGGTTGCCTATCAGATGGGCTTCTCTTTATTTTTCCTTTTGGCTCAGTTGTGGAAGAAGGAGATTTTGGGAGAGGGTTGGGGCAAGCAGACAGCTTCTGTGTCCTGGGGCCCTTCAGGTTGCTGTCTTAGCTGTTAGATAGCAGGGGAGTAAAGGTGTGGCCAGGGGTGGGGGCATGTGAGTAGGAGCTAGGACGGGCCTGAGACACAATAGCAGATTCCTCTTTCAGCAGGGGGGCTGGTGGTTCAGTGGGGGCGGGGCACAGGAGCTCTGGTCTTTCCTCCTCCTGGCTGCCCCTCCTTCAATTGTATCTGTAAGGCACGCCCGCAGGGCAGCACTTGGATGGGCTGGGGCTTGGCAGAGGCCCTGGTGGGCCGCGCAGTCCCGCGCACAGGCAATGACCCCGCGGAGACCCCGCTGGCAGCCCAGTTCGCGCGCGGTCTGCCACGCCTCAGAGGCCCGGTGGGCGGGACGCCAAAAGCCCAGCTGCGCACGCGTGAGCTGGCAGCAGCGCTGCCACGGCCCGGTGAGCAGGGCGCCGAAAGCCGGTCCCGCGCACAGGCAGCGGTGCTGCAGCGGCCTGGCGAGCAGGGTGCCAAAAGCCCTGTAGCGCACCGGCGAGCAGGCAGCGGCGCTGCGGGGGGCCCAGTGGGCGGGGCACCGAAAGCCCGGTGTGTGCACGCAGCGATGCGCAGCGGCCCAGTGGGCGGGGCGCCGAGAGCCCAGCTGCGCACTTCCGTGCAGGCAGAGTCGCCGCAGCAGCCTGGTGAGCGGGGCGCCAAAAGCCCAACTGCGCGCTGGCAAGCAAGCAGCGGTGTCGCGGTGGCTCAGTGGGCGGGGCGCCAAAAGCCCAGTTGCACGCTGGCAGCAGCGCTGCGGGGCCCGGTGGGCGGGGCGCCGAAAGCCCTGCGCGCACAGGCCGTAGCTCGGGCGGCAGCCGCTCTCCACTCCCGGCTCTGCTGAGACCGCCGGATTCACTCCAAGCACGTCCGATGCAGCTCTGCCCACTCCAGCCCCAGCCATCACTCCAAGAGCCCTGTCCTCAGAAGGCGCTCCCTCACAGTCAGTCTCCTCTGTAAATCAGGGGTGCTGAGCTGCTGTGGGCCGGTGCCCTGCTCTCACCCCGCCCGTCGGGAAGTGCCGCCGCCCTGCTCCACAGTCCCTGCTCCACTTTAGGCTCCATGATCTGATGAGGGCACTGCGTGCTGTCCCTTGAGTCCGGATGTTAAATTGTCCACAGTCCTGTGGGGCTTCCACGCTCCCTAGGTCTCGGCTTCCAGCCCGCCCTCGATCCAGCTCCACTGTGACCGTAGTCCCCCAATCCCCCTTTGTTTTTGCCAGCCCCGGGCCGCGCTCCGAGTCTCTGTCCCCGAACCGCTGCTCCCCTTTTTTCTCTAACCTTTGTGTGTTGTTCCGTGTTGTGTGGTTCTCTTAGTTGAGGTTTCTTCTCAGGGTTTCCCCTGTGGACTCCCCTCTGTTCACAAGGCCCTTCCCAGGCAGTTATCGGCGCTCTCCTCTCATGCCGCCATCCGGCACTTTTTGAAAACAGGACATGAAAGAGGAAGATTCAAGAGTTAGGCATATAAGCAATTCCTATGCTTTTAGTAATGAAGAATTACAACCTTCTTGGTTATCTCCTAGTACTAGGACTCCAAGTGAGACAAGAAAAATAAATAAATAAATGAGAAAGAGAAAGAGAGACCTTTCATAAGAAGGGAAGCTATTTATCCATGGATTTTTCCTGGGCTGGTAATACAAGTTGTCTTCTCCATTGTGTGTTGTTGGTGACAGGCAAGTTAAAAGGCTACAAGGCCTCCAGACATCTTGGAAAGACATTTAGCTATAAATCACATCCATTTGACAAGGAAAGGTACTCTTTATTTTAAACATGTATTGGACTTTCAAAACAGAGTAAAGCTTTGTCAAGAAAAGGTCACATTATGTGAAAAGTCTCAAAATCAAGTTACAGAGTAGGAGAACATATTGTATAGAAGAAAAAAAGTTATACAATTTGTGAGAAACTAAAAAATGCCAGCATATAGTGAGTGAAATAAGATTCAGTAGGCGAAATTGAGAAGTTTACACTCTTGAAAAAATATGTCAAAATGGTGAAGACATGTCCAAAAATATTAAACAGGTTTTGTTTATAGTGAACTGAAAAATAAGAGCTTTCCTATCTAGACGATGAGCAAATGCTATAGCATTTGTTAGATTTGTGAATATTGGAAAAATTCAAGAAAGATTTTACTACTGTAATAATTTGCCCAAAGCAGAAGTCAAAATGTGTTGTTGTTTGTTTGTTTGTTTTTATACTTGGAAAAAACTTAAGATGTGTCTTGGAGAAATTATACTGGCTTGTGTCCTGACGGTGCCCCATCAACGGCTAGGTTCATGAAAGTGTTTATCTCTCTAATTGTGAAAAATAAATTCCCAATTGGCGTTGTCTCAACACACTGATTTTTTTTTTTTTGCAGAAAGGTGAAGATGAAATAAATTACATCCTGGTTGATGCTACAGAAGTGATTAGCTTTATTAATCAAAGACCTGTTTACTTGAAAATGTTTTAAAAGTTGATAAACCTTGGGAAAGGAGCACATAAATTTTTTCTGAATGCAGAAATCTGGTGGTTCAGCAGAGAAGAGTTCGCAATATGGTGTTTGAACTAAATATACAACTAGTACTTTCAAAAGAAAGTGCTGGATTTTGCTGAGTGCTTTGAAGAAGAATGCAGCAGAAACTAGCCTACTTAAGAGATATTTTTCTTCACGTGAACTAGTTGAATACAATTGAAAGATTCTTAGACTTAAAAGGAAACTGCATTTGGGGAAAACTTTTTATATAGTAAAAGAAAATCTTGTAATATTTTCACTGTTGTTTGGGCTTGAGAGTGTAGGAATAGAATCAAGTTATGTTGAAAACCACCTAGGAAAAATGAAGAAAAATATTAACAGTATTTTTTCTCCCTTTAACACATGTGTATGATTGGTTATGACTCTTGTTCTGAAACTTCAGCTTAGCCTGACAACTCAACTTTGAGAAGGAAAAGAACTTTATGAGCTGCACACTGATCCAATGCTTAAGATGGTATTTACATACTTGCCTTAGACAAGTTCTAGGTTTCTATGAATAAAGAGTACCATGCCATTCATTGGACATTGTTCTGAAATTTTCAAGTATTGACATGTGTGAACAAGCTTTTTCATTTAGAAGTCATCCAAAGAGAGGACAGAACTTACCTTATTTCTGTTAAAAAATGAAATTTATATGTGTTTATTTCAAGCTTCATCCACAATTGAGAATTTGTACATTAAAAATGAAGCACAGATTTCATATTAAAAGGTAAATTTCTATTTACTTCTAGTTTCAAAAATAACACTTTTTTGTATGTATACTATCTTATAAAATACAGCAAGAAACTAACACATACATAATATTAATAATTTTGCAACTGCTAGAATCAAAATAGAGCTAGGATTAAAATTGACATGATCATATGTCACTCAGTTAAGAAACATGATAAAAGCCTTGAATGAAATTGTGTTTTAGGGTATATATTTGATCATATTATCTTGTTTTATGGTTTTAGTAATTTTACTGTATTATCTTTATTTAACTTAAATTTACCAAGCCTACCTTTATTAAAATTAAATTCTGTCCTAAGACAGTTATTTACTACAGACAAATTAAAACTCACTGACCGAATGTGGTATACATGAAAACATGTTTTTACAAATGAAGTTTTATTAGAACACAGCCATGTCTATTCTTTTATGTATTATTCATGGGTGTTCTTGCTCTATGCAGAATTGAATAATTACAGCAGAAACCTTATGGCTTGAAAAGCTTGACATATTTACTATCTAGTCCTTTACAGAGGAAGTCATTGGCTCTTGTTTAACAGTTTATTTTATTTATCTTATGAGATTTTAAATGATTGAAAAATAAAGAAAAGACTTAACAACCTCATTGGATTTTTTTTTTTTCCCCTCAAGAAGTTTGGCTATAAAGTCACTTTTGATTTAAATAGAGAAAAACCTGAATAGCAGCTTGGTTAACATAAATTTGTACAAAGACTTTTAGACCTGCTTAGATAAAATATTTAAATATCATGAAATTTATGAAATGGAAGACCTGAACTTTTCTTTATCAATACTACTGGCTTGCATAGAGTTTATTTTCTGTGGGGAGGGGAAACTACAGAAAAAAAAAAGGACTACTAATTTGGCCAAATTAACAGCTATAGAAAAAAAAAACATTCTCTACTCAAAAGAGCATTGGCAATTATTATAGGATTATTACATCTACTGACTAATAATCCTAAGGAATCCTGAGTTATTGTTATAATAATTTTCAGCAGTGATTCCCTGAGACCTCAAAATTATTTTAATAGTTCCTCCAGGGTATGAAGGTTGAACAAGGCTGCTTTATAGGTTGTGGAAGTAGAGTGGAAGGAAACCCAAGAGCAAGTTATCCATGAGTGGGATCCACCCACCATCCTCAAACCATCACTGATGGATAGCCTGCCTCCCAACTGTCCCAGAAATATGTAATCTTCTTTTTACAAGAGTGAAGATTGTGGACACAAGAGATAGACACATGTGCATATGGAAATAGGACAAAAACACCTACCATCCAACTATAATAAATCTGACAGAAGCAGTAGAGAATGTTCCTATGAATAGCATCTTATAAGAGGGATCCATCTCTCCTGTTACAGAAAAAGAAAGAAAAAATAAAATAAAATAAAATAAAATAAAGAACACTCCTCTCATCAGGAGAGGGCATAGGGAAGATTATGAACTAGAAAGGAGCAGGGGCCAAATGCAGATTCCTACCTCTTAGCTCCCTGAGTTCAAGTATGGGACAAAACAGAGGCAAAGTTAAGAGATATAGAGAGCTAGAATGAGGTGAGAGGGTTCCAGAGCTTTCCCATGCAATGTCTACTGAGTACTGGCCACATGGTGGGTCATTTGTAATTAACAGCTGAACAGCATCATATTATATCATTATTTTCTTAGTGAGGGGAACCAGAGCATCTGCTCAATAGATAGATCTTAATGGCTTACCTCCTCATGGCTGATAATAACCATGTCATTGCCCATTGAATGGAAATTACAAATACTTTGATACACTAAATCACTCATTTGTGTCTAAACCTCTCACTCACCAGAGGCAATTCATTTGCTTTAAAGACTAACTTCATCTTGAAGCATATTTGCTTACTCTATTTTATTGGAGACTCTCAGTGAGTTTCTTGGGGAAAAACAGGAAGAGAGAAAATACTGAGAGAGATGGAGACAGAGAGTTGGTAAATTTTGGAAACAAATTTTGATTGATGCCAGGAAGAAGGAAAGGCATATAATTTGTTAAGTACCCACAGGGCCCTAAAACATGATCAATCAGATACATAAAAAAAATCTTCAAACCTTTTCTTAATTGTTGCAGATGGTTGAGCAATAAATTTCTTATTCTAGCTAAAGGAAGTTGTGCAAATATATTTGTCTGGATCCCAGGCTGTCCATAGTAGTATTCCATTGTTCAAAGAGGACTGTGTCTATATTACTGAACTGTTAGAATTGCTCCCCTAAACTGTCTGCATGGAACCATTATTACTGAAATGAAAATTCTTACTATGATCAAATTTTAGACCTAAAAGAAACAAGACTTCCATATTTCTCTCATTTTACAGAAAATAAACAAACAAACAAACAAACAACTAAGGTCTAGACAGGTTAAGTGATATTCCCCAAACCACACAGCCAACCTATTGCCAAAATGGAACCCAAAGTTGAAACACCTAGTTTTTAGTCAACTCACCATTATATGTGTGATGGCACCATTAATAAAGAATCTCAAAGAAATTACAAACTAACTTGTCCGAAGTCACACAGCTTCTTCATACAAAATTTTGAATAGATGCAAATCTTCTCACTTCAGATCTATGATTTCTGAACTGGACACCACATGACAATTTAGAAAATAATCCCCAGAATTTATTAGTTCCTGTAGAGGAGAGCATGGTTCAGAGAAAAGAACAGTGATTTTGGAATTAAATAGACCTAAATTCTAATCTCAACACTGTCACTTGCTAGCTGTGTACACCTTGGCAAATACAAATCTGATTAAGTATCAGATTATCAGTTAGTCATCCGTGAAATGGAAACATTAACACCAACATTTTAAAGTTGATATGTGTTTTTAAATAAGAATATAGTTGACCCTTGAACAACATGGGTCAGGAGACTGACCTCCCCTCTATCCTCATGCAATCAAAAATACGAGTATAACTTTTGACTCCCTAAAAAAATTAAATTATCCCTCAATATCATGGGGGATTAGTTCCAGGACTTCTGCAGATAGCGAAATCCACAAATGCCCAAATTCCCTATGTAAAATGGCCTAGAACCATTTACACAGTTGGACCTCCACATCCATAGACTGAAATTGATACAGGTATTTACTGAAAAAAAATCTGCATATTTGAACTGAACCCATGCAGTTCAAATCCATGTTGTTCAGGAGTCAACAGTACATGTAAAATACCTAACACAGTGCCTAACCAATTCTCAGTGGTTTCAAGTTGGGTACAATTTCCTTTATGTCAACATCAAAGTGTTCAGAATCTTTAAGATATATGTTGCCAGTATGTCATTAATTTAAAGTAGGGAGAAGAAATTCTTCTACTCTGTGCAAACCACATCACCTACCTACTTAGATCTTCGAGTCACTGGTGGAAACTGGAAGAAAAAGAGAATAGAGTAAGCAGGAAAGTGACAAGGGTGTACCGGTACTCAAAATATTTTCACCTGCCCACAAGTGAATTGAAATGTAGAAAATCGATAAGCTTTGAATTCTAATACCCTCTGTTTTGGCCCCTGTAATATATTTCAGCCCCTGTAATTAATTGTAGCTCATGCTATGACCTGCCCCTAGAGAATCTTTTAACCCCCCAGAACCTTCTAACAGAAACTCATTCCTCCCCCAACTCTCCTCCTACTCATACATCTGGATGAAAATGGATCTCACCCTCCAGTCAAATATGAAGCTCTGTGGGGAAAGAAAACCAATAAGAAGCCATGTAGCCTGAGTCACCATGGCAAGGAGATTAGGAAAAGCTGGCTTTCACTGTGGGTTCCCTGAGGTTGAATGACTTCAACCAGTTACTGCTATGCATCAAGAACCCAAATAGCAATCTTAAAATCCTGACCTGTGGATGCTATCATTATTATTACCATTTTATGAATAACTAACCCTCCGGCACTTACAGAGATTTATACATGGACCAAGTTTGCACAACTTGAAAGTGACAGAATCAGTATTGGTAGGACAAACTTTCAAGAAAAGGGAGTCCAGAATGAGTCATCAGAGCAGGCGTTACAGAGAATGGTCCAGGAACTAGAGTCAAATGACCAGAAACAGGTGGCAGCCATTCCCCACAATGAGGCTTTAACTTCTATCAAGCTGGTAATTGCCCATGTTCATTGCCTTATATCCCTTCCTCCATCTTCAAAGACAGCACTCTAACATCTATTCCTATCATCAAAGCTCCTATTTCTAACTGTGATTCTCTTCCTTCCCTCTTAAATTATAAGGACTCTTGTTATTACATTAAACATCCGAGTAATACAGGATAATCTCCTCTATCTCAAAATCCTTAAACAAACTGCTAAATTCCTTTTACCGTGCAAGGTAACATATGTACAGGTACTAGAGATTAGGATGTGGATATCTTTGAGGGGCCATTATTCTCTTTACCAAACAGGCCTTTATTGTTTTTGTTTGTTTATGTGGAGTTTTAAAAATAGAGTGAAACCTGTTTCTCTCTTTGTGTTTACCAAGCATAGCAACCTCCTCCTAATACTCCAGGCTGTAAACTCCAAAAGCATCAGTTACTCCTTCCTCACATTTCTTCCCACATCCAAACCCTAAAACATTTCAGAAATGTCCCCTCTCTATTCCATTTGCATCCTTAATTCAGGCTTTTTTTTACCTATTGCCCAGATTATGTCAAAGACAACCAAATGTCCTTGTGCCAACACTTTCACCCTGCTCCAGTACACACCTGCACAATTCTCCCAGAGTTATGACTTAACAATTATGTCAGA
Source organism: Craseonycteris thonglongyai (assembly GCA_004027555.1). Classification (NCBI taxonomy): domain Eukaryota; kingdom Metazoa; phylum Chordata; class Mammalia; order Chiroptera; family Craseonycteridae; genus Craseonycteris; species Craseonycteris thonglongyai. Next base: position 2,757 of record PVKE010045151.1, on the reverse strand, counting down.
CCCTTGTTTAAAGACCAATAGCCACTCATCAGCTTAAGAGATGAGGTCCACACACCTCAGTTTTTAATCAAAAACCCTTCACAATCTTACTGCAAACTCCTCCCTCCAGTCCCCTTTTATGTACCTTCTGTCCCAGCCCCACAGAATTCTCACTATTTCCCGGAGAGGTTTGGGGGCACATGAGGATGCTTTGACTTTATTCATTGTATTACTGGATGTCATCTTTTTCTCTATCCAGTGAGATTTAAGTCAGCCTTTTCATACACCCATCGAGATACCACCCAAATTCATCTTAATTTCATCTTGAGAATCTTTTCTCAAGATGCTATACCCTACCAAATCTCTAGTCATTCCCATCTATGTCGACAACAATCCCTGATTCTCTTTATTATTACATCTATGACATTGTTTTATTACTTATTTATTTATATCATCATATGCCATTTCCAAAACTATGAGTTCATTGCACACAGAGGATGAGTCTCATTTTTATATTTAACCCAGTGTTGAATGTAGGTCTAGCTCATGGTAGGTGCCAATAACTTTTCTGTTCCAAGTAATACTGGAGTCGGTCTGGATCTTTGCAGAATATGGGTTAGTGACACATGAGAATCAATTTCCTAATCTAGTTATGCAGTTTCAATTGGGGATAGATTGGAGTAGTAGAAGGAAATTGAAAAAAATGTTTTACTTTTTAGTTTGTTGTTGTTGTTTGTTTGTTTGTTTGTTGCACTGATGTCCAGGGAACTAAAATGAGGAAATGGGAGGCAAAGTAGAAAGCACAACAGAAAGAAGCTAAAGGGATTATCAAAAGGAATCTTGTAAAATTTTGGGAAAGAAGTACTCTGATGACAGATTGAATGGGATCAGAGTTAGTGCATTTGTTAGTAAGTAATAAGCATTGTTATGGGTAAAATCAGTTAACATCAATCGCAAAGCAGTGGCACCACAGAGATTCCGTAGCAAAATTTCAAAGGTATGTGCAAAATAATCTCCTTTCCTACCACAGCCTGTGGGATAAGAAGGTTCTGAGTGGTGACCCATGGGCAAATCTCTGTTCTGACCAATAATAGGGGAGATTATAGCAACCGGCAAATTTCACTTTTACAGAAAGTCTCAGTAATCACCGCAAATACAGGAGTTCTTCCCTCAAGTGACTTTGGGCATCAGATCTTTGACAAAGCAAAAGAACATGACAGAACAGTTTCAGAGCTCATGTGAATTTCCTTTTGGGGATTCGCAGAAAAGAAAGAAAAAAAAACTCTGAGAGTATGAGCAAGCTGTGGTTCTGCAGTCATGCAGAATAGAGCTAATAGTCCTTAGAAATGGATTGTTAAAAGTTCATCCAACCTCATACTTATCCAAAGCTGCTGAGGCTTGAGGTCATTCAGGTTAAATAAAAGATTTAATGAATACATAAATAATAAATGCATGATGGGATGGAAGTCAGACTTTTTTCACTCTTACTTAAGTGCACCTTTTATTTTCCAGGTGTGTCCTTAGGAAATTATGAATTTGGGTCGTTGAAGGTCTGTTTTAGATAAAAGTTAATTATTTTAAAAACTTAATTCAGTGGCTGGCATGTATTCTAGGTTTGATTACTGAGCCTATCATCCTCACCTAACATCAACTGCAAGCCTTTTATAACACAATATATCAGTTTTTTCATCCATGGAGTAGTAGTATCATTGAACTTCAGTTTATCCATTACATAGCATAAAGGAAAGCCAGATATGGCTTTTCAGGTAATTAATATGAAGGAGTTAATACATGTGGAGTGGTTTTTATTAGTCTACTTAGCCTTGCCCTTAACTGAAGAGAAAAACAAAATAGTATACAAAGATTTAAAAAGGAACATTAATATAGTGTATCTATTCTGTTGTATAAGGGCCTTTGCGAAGCTAAACTGAAATATTGTCCAACAGTTTGCCAGTAGGAAAAAATAAATAAATAACAGCAGATGGGCTAAGCAGAAGGCAGAGCCAAACCATTTTGCATTTTTTCAATGTAATTTTTTCAGTTTCATTATAGCTATGACTGTGATGGATAATCCTACATCAGAAAACATGTATTAGATATTCTTATAATTACATAACACATGTGTTTCTTTTAAGGCTACTATTGTAAGTAGGATATTAAAGCAAAGGTCTTTTCTGGGAGGGAGGGATGAAATTAGGAATCCAGGAGGAGTGTAAGAAGTAAAAATAAAGAGGCTTCTATCAGGAAGCTGAATTCTGTGGTGCCACTGCCCTGGCATGACGTTCACTGATTTAACCCAAGAAGATGTTTATTAGTTATCATGCACTAACTTGGAATCTGTTCAATTTGTCATCAGGAGCTAAGTGGTATAACAGCAAAGGCAACAGATGTTGGAGATGACAAACCAAATGATTGGAAACTTGGCCCATAATTTCTCCTCAAAAGTAAGTGGCTTGACCTTATAATCTCCTGAATTCATTTTTTTCATAAGCAGTCCATGGGTTTTCACTGTTGAACTGGAATGCCATCTATATCCTGGATGCAGATTAACCTTGATTTCTGCCCCACATGAGGAGTCAGCTCATCACAGTTCAACTAGCATTCTTTGTCATTGTAAAGCGACCTCTCCCAACTGCAACATTCTCTATCAGGACCACAATTAGGAGATCCATAGTATTCACACAGGACATTTGCATATTTTAGCATTTTCGAAGCTTTGAATTGTACTTGTCCAGCATGTTTTTAAAATGTATGTATAATGGTTGATGAGTATGTTTA
>PVKE010045150.1:0-12729 GCA_004027555.1 Craseonycteris thonglongyai | reverse complement strand
TGCTGTAAGAGTAGCCAATCAATTAGTTCAAGAGATGAGGGGCTGCAGGTAGTAAGTTATAATAAGAGCCAAGTCTAGCCTCTGACTATAGGAATTTTGCCAAGGCTTGATATTTGACCTTCCAGGGGCCTTGGCTTCAATACGAAAGCTTGAATGACTGACTTCCTCTGAGCCTTAGGGACCCCCCAGAGTTGCAAAAGCTATGTGAAGTTGGGCTGTCATATAAGGCATGGAAGGAGTTATTCCAAATAGAAGAAAGGATGAAGTAATGGTATCCTAATGTAGAGAGAAATGCAATTTTCCTGGTGATGTTTACTGTTACTGCAGAAAAATCTATGAGGGTCAATTTGTTTACTGAGATGATCTATCAGCCTTTCATAGATGAAAAATAAGCAGAGTTGGAAGTCTGCATAGGAATGGACTGGCTTTCTTGGTTGCTGAGGGATGAAGAAGATGAAAAATAAGTAAGAGACCTACTACCAAAAACACTCATTTGTTGTGGGCCCCTGTTCAGCATGAAGCCCACATTCCATTAGGGGAGATAAAAATGGAGACAACTCTAGTAGAAGGTAACTATTCTTTATAATCAAATCGTCATGGTTTCAGAAAAAATAAAGAATGGCTAATTTTTTTCAGAGAGATTTCTTGGGACAATATCTAGAAGCAATACCATCTGAACTGAGTTTTGAAATAAGAATTGATATTTTCCTTAATTGGTGTATTGGAAACAACAACAGGGAGTTTTGTGTAACTGGCACGCTCAGTACTGGGAGAGAAGGACAGAAGACGGTGTTGGAGATACGGTTCTGGCCAAGGTAGTGAGAGCTCTTAGGGGCAGAGCTCAAGAATTAGACTTTTTCTAGGTGTCGACAAGTACCGAATAGTAGTAAGCCCAGTAAAAAGATGATTAGACTTGCATTTTAGAAAAGAACTCTATTGTCTGCTTGAGGGATGGAATAGAGTGGGACAAGGTATGAGGAAGAAAAAGTAAGCAGCGAGCTCTTCCCATGGTCAAGGCAAGGGAAATGAGCACATGAGTCAAGGTCACAGCCAGGGACACCTTACATGGTCCCCCTTCCTCCCCTGATGCAAAGGAGGCATACCTTCCTCCCCACTTTACAGTCACCCCAGGATCAGGTCGATGAATACCTGCCTGCTCTAGGCTAGCTGCCCGTGGATGCTGACCCTGGATGCTGGCACGTGGGGATGGGGGGTCATGTGACAAAACCAAAATAGACAAGCTTGGGAGTCAGAAGAGAATTCAAATTCCAGTGTTACCATATTATAGCCTGAATTGTGTCCCCTCAGAATTCATATGTCGAAGCCCCCAATCCCCAACGTGACTCTACTTGGAGAAAAGACCTTCAGAGAGGCAATGAAGGTTAAATGAGGCCATAAGGGTAGGGCCCAAATCTGATAGAACTGGTGATCTTATGAGAAAAAGAAGAGACACCAGAAATCTTATTCTCTCCCCACATGTGTCTAGCCCCAACCCCCACCTCCCAAAAGAAGCCATGTAAGGACACAGTGAGAAGATGGCCATCTGCAGACCATGAAGAGGCCTCAGTAGACACCAACCTGCTGGCACCTTGCTCTTGGATTGCTAGCCCCCAGAACTCTGAGGGAAAAAGTCTGTTGTTTAAGCCAGCGTAGATGGCAGAATACGAGCATGACACCTCAAAATATGCCACTTTAGCCTAAGGATTATTTTGAGCTAATGACAATTGAGAAAATGTAGATATAATACAAGATTTATCTGCTACCTGTATTTGCCTCAAAATAGCACATAAATGTCCTCCCCTCTCTACCAGGAAGGACAAAAGTCAATGATCAGACAACACTTTAGACCTTTATTAGCCTGAAAATGGCATCAGGGGAATCTATGTGACAAACATTGCTAACTAGACTCTATCTGTCGTTAGTTTCCCATATATTTGCCTTACAATTTGCCACACTTAGAGACTTACATTTTTCTCCTTTGTCTTGTCACTTCTCTAAAAATGTAGTGTTCCTTTGCTAAAATGCTATTGAAGCCCAAGTTCTAACTAACACTTTGTGTTACTCATCTCTGAGTGACCCCATTTGTAAGCACAATGCATAGGCTAATACACTCTGCTTCTCTCTTGTTAATCTGTCTTTTGTCAGACCAGTTTATTGTCCCCAGGTAGAGAACCTAGGAGGGTAATAGGAAAAAGGTTTTTCCTCCCCTGCACCACTCTGTAAAGGGACTTGTTCTGACAACCTAAGCTAATACTATTTGCAGCTAAGTCTCTTGAACAAATCATTTAAACTGACTGAGCCTCACTTTCTTTATCTCAAAGTGAAAATAGTAAAATAATAATAATTTCTACTTCACAGGGCTCTTGTGAAGGTCAAATAAGCGACACAGTTAGTAAATGGAGCTTATTTGAAAGCTCTTTATAAATTGTGCACATAAAATAAAATAATAAATATTCCTACCATGAGTAGCCTGAACTGATAAAAGAATAAAATATTGGGGAAGCCGGGATGGCTCAGTGGGTTAGGCGCTCACTTTGCAGCCCCAAGTACCGAGGATCGAATCCTGGTCCCGGCCCGTGTGGATCCATATGCTGAATTGGGGAGTGCCCCCCAGTTCAGTTCTCACTGTGGCGAGACCCCAGCCCAGTTCCTGCCCTGTGCAGCCCCGCCCACCTGTGGAATGAAACTATGTGGAAAAACCAGTTATGTGTAACTATGGAGACTGCTCTGGGCCCTCCCCCTTCTCTCTGTCTCTGACTGTATCTCTCTCTCTCTCTCTCTCTCTCTCTCTCTCTCTCTCTCTCTGTCAAAAACAATAAAAATAAATCTTTAAAAAAAAAGAATAAAATATTTTTAATCATACTATTAGTTTAATTATTATACTTAACTATAATATCTATCCCCTGGATATAGTTTGAATGCATCTAATTAGCCAGTAATGAAAAGCTAATTGATCACAGATGTCTAAAGAGCTTTCAGTTCAAATCCAATAATGGTAACCAGTGCCAATAAAACCATTTGGGAAATTGCTGTTTCCCCCCAAAAAAGAATACAGAGTTCCAAATATATGAACCACTCAAAATATAGCCTATATAAAAGACTTCCTTGAAATGTTTAACATCTGTAGACACATTCAGGAAGAGAATTCTTCAACATTCATTTTATTTTACTAATATAGGGCTCTCTGGAAAAATAAAATCCAGCCATTGTCAATGTAACAAGAATGATTACATGACTGGATATTTTCTGGACAGCCCTCATATTTCTGTTATGTATAAATCTATTAAAAAGCACGGACAGAATGATGATCATATAGAAAGTATATTTATTTGCAATTGATATAAATATTTCTTTTGTATTAGGGTCTTAAGAGTATTTCTCAACCTTGTTTCATTATTGAAAAACATAGCCTAAAAGTAGACTTTTAGTCATTTTTTCCCCTAATACTCCCACCATGAAATTTTAATACCATAGATATACTATGTATCTGTTTATATGTATGTATTTTAAACATAAAATAACTCATTTCTAACCCCTTGGGGTGACGTTGTCTCCATTGGCAATGCATGGCCTTAGTTGATTCATAACAAAGCATTTAATTGGTCTTCACAATGAAGCTGATGAAAGGTGCATTCAATGTGAGAAATGAACCCTTCTCAGTGGGCATACTTGGACATAGAAAACAACATGACTGGGGGTGGTGGGAGTGGCTCAAGGTCAAACTGTGGTTACCCTAGGAGCTGGGCATGACTAGACCGAGAGGCAGGGATGGTCCATGAGAATCTGTTGGCATGAGGAGCCCAGGAGCTTTGGGAAGGAATCTACCCTGAAGAAAAGAACCCAAGTTTGATTCAGAACCAGTGAGCCCGTGAGAGAGGTGAGCAGAGGTCTGCACACCGCAGGGAGTCTGAGATGGTCCCTCTTCCCAATGGACTCAGGCTGAAGTCTAAGGCAAGGAGCTACAATACAAGCATGATAAAATCTCAAATAGCCTCCTTGCCTCCCGCCTGTGGTTCCCACAGCATACTGAGAAGTACAAGGATGGCATATGTGGCAACTGCAGGTGGGCAAGTATGACTTGTAACTTGTCTTCATGCCAATCACAAGCTCTCAGCTGTGTGACCTGAGAGCCATGATTCAATATCTTACAAGGAATGTTGATACACCTGCCCAACAGCATCCAAACCTCTTAACATTCAAGGCTGTTCATGATAGAGCCTGGGTCTGTTTACGAGCTCTGAATTTAGAGTCAATTGGACCTCGATTTGACTCTTGTTTCTTCGGTCATGTGGCTGTGAGATTGCAGGCACATTACATAACCCTTCTAAGCTTCTGTTTTCACCTCTGCAAGATAGGGATAATAATAATATAGAGGGGGTTAAATTAGATCATGCATGCAATGTGCCCTTTGCACGATGCCTAGCACAAGCTAACTGCCCAATAAATGTTATTAATAGCTGTTTTCAGCCCTTGACCATGATTGTTCCACTCAATATTCTGCTGCATGAAAATGATGAAAAATTCTCAAATATGCCTCTGAGACTTTATACATGTTTCTTCTGCCTAGAATGTTTTTAATGACATTTATCTATCTGGAGAATGCCTACTCCCCACCCCCTTTAAGCCCCAATTCAATTGTCATCTCCTCTGAGAAGGAGATTCCAGAAAAATCAATAAAGCTCTCTGCAACTCTTTACTAATCTCCTGTTAGAGCCCTAATCACATTGTAGGTTAATTCTCTCTCTTTCTCCCCTCACCCCTACCCCAACACACACACTGGACTGCGAGCCCCTTGAAGGAGAGTCTGCCTCATTTACTTCCACAACTCCAGCGGCCCAACACAAAGTCTGGACCAAGAAATGATGCACCGATGCACGACCTATTATCGATTTCTAGAGCCATACCTGACTCCTGGGTTTCCTCCTTGCGTAGCCCACTTTTGGCTTCTCTCTGAAACCTCATCACGTCTAAGTCACTGGATTTTCTATTCCAAAAAGTCTCTTTTTTCAGACCAGGACAACATGCAGATGAATGCTGCCTAACTCTTTCGGTGACTGTCAGATGGTACATTGAGATAAACAGGTTGTAAATGCTATACTTGATTCTTCAAACACTTATTAACTACCCACTCTAGGCCAGACACCGTGCTCTTCCAGGGTGTAGTATAGAGCATGAAGGCTCTGAGAGATTGAGCAATTTCCCTAAGTCACTCAGCAGCAGAGTAGGTATTCAAATCTTGGTTCCTTGCTCTTTTGTCATACTTGTATCATATTATGTGGCTCTGGTACTGAAGCAGACATGAGGGTTGAGGAATGGTTGTGTCTACCTGTTTTAGGAAGGCCTTTGAAGGGAGAATGAAGATGTGTTCTGCTCACTGGATTGGTGTTAGGAAGTTAAGAGGTGGTAACGGGGGTTCCCCTCCACACACCTAGACGGCTGCCATCCTGTCCCTGGGTGAGGGGCCCAAGGCCACCTCTGACCTCTACTCACCTGTATTCTTCCTCTTCCCAGTTCCAGTCCAACACACACACACACACACACACACACACACTTCAGGTAAAATCAAAGAAAGAATACACTTTGAGCAAACATTAACCACCAACCGGAAGAAAGCTGACCCCATAGCTAACACAGGTCTTAAGGGTCCTGCTTCAATGAACAGGTCAGGTTTGTGACGAACAAGGACCTTGTGTATGTCAGGGGTGTCCTGAGAGTGAGGGACGCTGCTTGGAAACAGGTGCACTCTGCGGTGTAATAGATCAGAGATCTTCCCACTTATCTTATTGTTTTAATCAGCAGTATCTTTATGTGGGAGACGTGCCCAGTGGAAAGCCAGCTCAGCCCTGGGCAGAGGGCTTGCCAGTCTGTCCCTGGCAGTGGGGCCTCAGAGTAAAGGATTCTGAAAGGGCTACTGCACTTGTGAGATCTGAAGCCCAGAGGGATTCTCACAAGGCTGGCTTTCAGAGCAAGACTAACTGCCCCTGGCCTGGGGTAAGCTTCAGGCAGCCTAGCTCAGCTTGTGACTGTGGGCACGTCAGCCTTCTCTGTGGGCCACAGGTGGGCTGATGAGAAGACGTGGAATGGATGGGGAACAGGCAGACCGGGGCCCACGTCCTGACTGCTACTTACTAGCTATGTGACCTTGGGGAGGTTATTTACTGCTCTGAGTCAGTTTCCTCTTGTCTAGAATGGGGATACTAACAGTATCAACTACATGTGGTTATTATGAGGATGGCATGAGATTTTATATATGAAATTTCATTCCACTGAGCATAGCACATGGCAGGTGTGACTAAAGAACATTAAAACCAGTACACCAGTCTGCGAACACCCCCCAGCTCTCTGTGACTTGCCTACTCACCTTGGCCCACAGCCCAAGAAGGCCTCCGTCTCCGGGCCTTGTGTGTGACTTTCCCCACACTAACACTGAATGTCATCACTTTACAGTTCCTGGAGAATTTTACCCAGGCAGCTGATTTCTCCTGTGTTGCGGTTCCGGGGCGCTTGGCTTCCCCTGAGAACTCCACTTCTACCTCAAGGAATCTACACCAGACTCCACCGAGGCAGAGAGAACTAAAGAGGAAGAACATGCCGCTGAGAACCCAACCACCCAGCGCCCCCGGGAGGCAGAGGTGTGGCAGCGCCGCTAACCATCCAGGGTTCTAAGCTGAGACCTCCGCCTGCCCACAGCCCACCCCCTCCCAGAAGCGGCTGGCTCTCAGCTGCCTTGTAGTTCATACAAAACCTGGGAGGTGCTGCTCCAAATAGGCTTCCCAGCTATGACACAGCTTTAGCAAGGCATCTACCCTGACATGGGTGGATGTTATTTTTTAACTGTAGTAAAATATACATAAAATCAAATTTGCCATTTTAGCCATTTTTTAAGTGTACCATGCGCTGGCATCACCACCACCTAACTCCAGAACTCCTATCTTCCGGTCATGAACCTCTATCTCCATTCAACAACTTCCTATTTCTCCCTGCTCCCAGCCCTTGGCAATCACATTCTACTCGTGAATCTGACTATCCCAGCTAACTCACGTAAGTGGAATCATGTGGCATTTGCCCTTTTGTGACTGACTTATATCATTTAGCAGTTTCCTCAAGGTTCATTCATGCGATAGCATGTGTCAGATTTGCCTTCCTGCTTAACACTGAGTACCGGTAGTATTCTCATGTAGGCATATGCCACGTCTTATCTAGTTATCTTTGATTGGACACTTGGATTGCTTCCTCCTGTTGGCTGTGTGAATAATGCTACTGTGAACACTGATGGACAAATACCTGTTCAAATCCCTGCCTTCAATTATTCAGGGAATATACCCAGACTTAGAATTGCTGGATTAAAAAGTAATTCTCTTCCATATTTTGAGGAACCGCCACACTGTTCTCTGGTGTTTCTTTTTTCTGAATTGAGACGTTGTACCCTTTCACACCACTTGTTTCTATGCCTCCTCCCCACCCCAACTGGGCTCCTGCGCAGCATTGTCAATACATAAAGGCTCATTCTCCCTGCTTTGATCCAGCCCCTTGCATTTCAAGGATCACAATCTCTAAGCCTCTATTTATTTCCTGCTCTTGGGCAGGAAAATACCACCTACTGCATGCAAGTGAGCCCCAGAACTCTGACCCCAGGGTGGGCAGCCGACATTCCAGCACCTTCAGATTGTTGAGGGAATCAAATGGGGGAGGTATTACTTCAATTCATGGTAAAAATGATGGCCCAGTAAGCACAGTTTCAAAAAAAGTCACCAAACTGGTTTTCTCATTTTGGGAATAATGAGCAATAACTTTTGAGCTTCCCAAAGAATAAGAAAAAAATAAATGTAATTTTAATCTATATTTTAAATAAAATAACTAAGTTCATTTCTGTTTGCTCTTTGTTGTGGTTGTGATGATCCTTTTAACTCATCTTAGATTTTCAAATGCCTTGCCCATTTTCTCACTGGTAGCAACCCACAACCAGAACCTTCCTCACTCCAAAAGAGCGATTCATTAAAAACTGATAGGAGCTCAACATTCAAAATTGACTTCAACATCCAGTGAACTCAGCCTCAAATTCATCAAGCCAGACCAAAGCAAACTCAGGAGACAACACACTTGGGGGAAGAAGCTTCTGACTGTGAAAAAGAAAGCAGCTTTCTTAACGAACATCAGAAAATAATGAACTGAGGCATGAAACACTTGTACAAAATGTGTGTTTGGAGACTTCGTACAAAATGCTGACACCACTTTAATGCCAGCTGTAGAAATCGAAGCCCAGTAGTATTTCCTCCTGGAACAGTTATCTACTTTCTTGAATTTTGAGGAGACAATTAAGCAAGAGCAGCAGGAGATGCTGTCCCCAGAGCCTTCACAGGGTAAGTGAAGTAAACAGCCCTTCCAAGATGGAAGAAACACTGAAGTCAAGAAAAATTCCATCTGGGGTTTGTGTCAAAGGGATACCCAACCCCGGTAGGCACAGACTAGTTTAGACACCTCCTTTAAAAGAGTAGATAGTCCTGTTTGCCTCTTTTGAGCACCAGAATTGTGACTCTACATAGAGATTGGATTGCTCTTCTTGATGATACCTTCATCAGTCATTAATTTAACAAGGACTTACTGAATGTCCACTCTGTGCCAGACGTTAAGTGCAAGACCATGTGCACATGCCTTACATTCATTGTTCAATTAATCCTCAGGACAATTCTGATTGTTACCACTGTCCCTGAAGCCTGGTGAGTCTCTCATTTACTCAAGATCAGTGACATTAGCAGAAAGAGGATTTCACCTAGGAACCTGACAGGAGAGCCCATGTTTCTAACCACTTTGCTAGAATGAGGACAACCACTAGGGACTAGTAAGGATATAAATTTAATAAAGCGTGATTGTTCACCATGCCCCCCCCACCCCACCCCACCCCGCTTCCCTGCCAGGGAGCTCAGAGTTCCATCAGGAAGTGTCAAAGCAATACTATTTCAATATTGACTAGGGGATGCTGGGGTGGCTCAGTGGGTTAAACACTCACTTTGCAGCCCCACGGTCCAAGGATCGAATCCCAGTCCTGGCCTGTGTGGACCCATATGCTAAACTGGGGTGTGGCCCCCAATTTAGTTCTTGCTGGGGCGAGCTTCCCATGTGGAAGGCCCCCGGTTTGGTTCCCAGCTCACATGGGCATGATGCTCATGCAGGAGGCCCCCAGCCAGTTCTCACCCTATGTGGCCTCCTGCCCACCTGTGTGGAACAAAACTATGTTGAAAACTGATGACATACAACTATGGAGACTGCGCTGTCCCTCCCCTTCTCTGTCTCTCTCTTTCCCTCTGTCAAAACTAAATCTTCAATATTGCCTGGTTGTTCAGGATACATGGGTGGCACAGAAGCACAACCAAAGAAAAAATATCAATCAACTGAGCCTCATTGAAAGTTTGACTTTGTTGATAACTATTAGTCAACGAAGGACTATCTAAGCAACATACAATCACAGCTGAGAGACCCACTCGTTGCACTGAAACATCTGAAGGTGGGAAAAGCAGGGTGAACTGGGAAGAAAGGAAGGGGAAAGTGCCAAGACAAGGACCACAGATTTGGCCTGGAGCTCCCTCTAGTCCCTGGGAGAGACGAGTGAGGTGGTAGCAGGCATGACTTTTCTGGTCTCAAGCCTTCTAGCCTGAGGAAATCAACATACAATACGGCTGAACCCAGCACACAGGGCAGAAACCTCGGGGCAAAGGTGGAATACAGAAGAGTGTAAGCCCACACTGCCATCACTGCCCTCACTGCCAGGCAAAAGACAAAGACACAGAGCTTAGCTGCCTCCCCCTACCCTTCCAGAACTCGCTTTGCCCATCTCTTTGCATTATTAACAGTGCCCCAGAAGAAACTGCAGCAATGAGTGTCAGTTTAAAGAGCAGACTTTACAGCCCTGAGAAATGGAGATAGTTCCTAAGTGGCAGACACACTGCACAGCTAATTCTGATGGCAGGAAGGAGCAGTAGGAGCAAGACAGCTGCAAGCTGGCAGTGGTCATTATCTGGAGCCACAAACCTGCCACCTCCTCTATTGCACTTCACCTTAACCTATCCCAGCTGAAACCAGCAGGGGCAGTTAAAAACACAGGCACCACTGCTTCATGTTTCAGGGCATCATTGGCATTTCAGAGGCTCAGAGCCCCAAGGCACACCACACCCTCTAACAGCGGTGGTGCGCTGAGACCAAGGCAACCCGGTCAAAGAGGAGAAGCCCACTTCACAGGAAATCACCAATCGAGAGAAAAAGAAATAACACAAGAGAAAATAAAACACTCTAGCAATACCTACTGGAAAGCAAAAGAAAGACCTCTTCATATCTACTTGCTACAGAATTCACTCCCTTGGATTCTCAGGAAGAGAAACACACTAATTGCTATGAGTAACCAAGGGAATAAAGCTGCTCAGAAAGAAAATAAAAAATCTCCAGAAAATGAATTTAAAGACATGGAAAGATGTGACTTAAAGGACAGAAAATTCAAGATTACAGTTCTGAAAAACTCAATGAGAGTCAAGAAAACTCAGATAGAGGGAAAAAATTGGTGGTCTGAGAGGAGTAGGTATCCCATGATGCCTACCTGGGAAGGGACTTATGAACAAAGGGGAATCCACAGGGGAAACCCTGAGAAGCACCCTCCACTGAGAGAACCACACAATGCAGAACAACACCCAAAGTTTAGAGAAAAAAGGAGAGAGCAGGAGAGGAAAGGGGAAGCAGCAGTTCAGGGACAGGGGCCCGGAGCAAGGCCCAGGGCTGGCAAAAACAAAGGGGGATTGGGGACTATGGTCAAAGTGGAGCTGAATCGAGGACGGGCTGGAAGCCGAGACCTAGGGAGCGTGGAAGCCCCACAATACTGAACAATTTAACATCCGAACTCAAGGGACAGCACGCAGTGCCCTAATCAGATCACGAAGCCTGAGGTGGAACAGGGACTGTGGAGCAGGGCGGCTGCACTTCCTGGCAGGTGGGGTGAGAGCAGGGAATCAGCCCATAGCAGCTCAGCACCCCTGATTTACGGAAGATTGACTGTGAGGGAGCACCTTCTGAAGACAGGGCTCTCAGAGTTAGGGCAGTGGGAGTGGAGGTCTTAGGGACCTGGAGGAGCCACCGGCCGACCTGCCGGCACCGGCCCAGCTGCAACCTGAGCCACCGCTGCAGCTGTGCCCCGCCTACACCACCACCTATGCCGCCACCTGGCGGGCCCTGCTCACAGATGCAATTAAAGTAAATACAGCCAAGCAGAGGGGAGAAAGACCCAAGCTGCTGCTCCCTGCCCACACTGAACCACCAGCCCCCCTTGTGAAAGAGGAATCTGCTATTGTGTCTCAGGCCTGCCCTAGCTTCTACTCACATGCCCCACCCCCACCCAAACCTTCACTAGCTCGTCTTCTAACAGCTAAGACAGCAACCTGAAGAGCAACCCCAGGACACAGAAACTGACTGCTTCTCCCAACCCTCTCCCAAAAACTCCTCCTCCCACAACTGAGCCCATAAGAAAAAATAAAGAGAAGTCCATCTGATAGACAAACTCCCAGAGGGAAAACATACTTATGCCTAAAGCAAAAAGAACCACATCAAACACAATGCACACCTCAGAATCCAAAGCCCCTCCAGAAGACCAGGGGCATTCTTTAGAAAAGGAGCTTGCACACTTGGAATCAAATCTAAGTGAAACAGAATTCAGGACTGCAATACTCAGGACACTCAGAGAGCTCAGTAAATGTTGGCAAAGTACCCAGACACAGTTAAACAACCTCAACAAGAAATTTTCTGAGCAAAATGAATACTTTACCAATAAAATTGAGACGTTAGAGCAGAACCAAAAGGAACCCCTTGAAATGAAAGGCATCATGGGAGAGCTGAAAAAAGAATTGACCAGCATAGGAAACAGGGCTGACCAGCTGGAAGAAAGAACTAGTGAAATTGAATGTAGAAACATGGAAATGTCACAGAGGGAAGAAGAAAGGGAAATGAGAATCAAGAGAAATGAAAGAGCCCTACCAGAACTCTCTGACTCCATCAGAAAGAACAATATTAGAATAATAGGGGTACCATAAGGAAGCGAGATGAAATCTTCTCTGAGTCTACTAAAACAAATAGTAGATGAGAATTTTCCTAACCTATGGAAAGAACTAGAACCCCAAATTCAAGAGGAAAACAGGAGCCCTAGCTACTTAGAACCCAGCAGATCTCCAAGGCACATTGTTCTGAAGATGACAAAAACCAAGGACAAAGAAAGAATCCTCAAGGCTTCCAGGGAAAAACAAAATATAACTTTCAAAGGAAAACCTATCAGGCTGTCACCAGACTTCTCAGCAGAAACTCTGAAAGCCAGGAGGGAGTGGACCCCAATCTTCAAAATATTAAAAGAGAGAAATTTCCAGCCAAGAATTAACTATCCAGCAAAATTAACCTTTAGATATGCAGAAGGAATTAAGTCCTTTTCAGATATACAGAAGCTGAGGAAATTCTCCAGCTCAAAACCGGCACTCCAAGAAATATTGAAGGAGGCTATTTGGCCTAATCAAGAAATCAAAATAAATGGAGAAAAGTTGGCACAACAAAAAAATAAAAAGGAAAGAAGAAATGGATACAGGACATCCTCATATATCAATCATCACCCTGAATGTAAATGGACTGAATTCACCAATAAAGAGGCACAGGGTAGCAGACTGGATTAAAAAACAAAATCCAACCATATGCTGCCTACAAGAGACACAC